>CAUYUJ010021816.1:112500-133005 GCA_963575745.1 Prorocentrum cordatum | reverse complement strand
CCTCCCTCCCTCCCTGCATCCCTCCTCCTCTTACTATTATTAGTATGATTCTTAATGTTGTTGTTATGATTATCAGTCTTATTATTATTCGTCTTATTATTTGTAGTAGTAGTGTTATCAGTATTCGTTTTGTTATTATTATTATTAGTATTATTATTCTGGCTAACATTAGTTTCATGATATTATTAATAGTGTTACTATTCTTATTATTAGTATGATTATTCTTCGTATTACTATAAGTAGTAGTAGTAGTAGTAGTAGTAGTAGTAGTAGTAGTAGTAGTAGTAGTAGTATTGTTTTCATGATTAGTATTGTTCTTCTTAGTATTATTAGTCTTAGCATTATTATTAGTGTTATTCGTATTATTTTTCGTCTTGTTATTATTAGTCTTATTCGTAATAGTATTATTATTCTTCCTCCTCCTCCTCCTCCTCCCTCCCTCCTCCTCCTCCTCCTCCTCCTCCTCCTCCGCCTCCTCCTCCTCCTCATCCTACTCCTCCTCCTCCTCCTCCTCCTCTTCCTCCTCAGTATCCCTCCTCAGTTGCCCGCCCATGCCTGCAGAACGCATCTGCAAACTGCACATATACACATACATACATCCATACATCCATACATTCATACATGCATACATACACGCATACACAAGTACACACCTACAATACACACAATACCTACAATACATACATACATACATACATACATCCATACATACATATGTACATACATACATACATACATACATACATACATACATACATACATACATACATACATACATACATGTATACATGCATGCATGCATGCATGCATGCATGCATGCATGCATGCATGCATACATACATACATGTATGCATAGACACGTGTATGCGTACATGCATACATACATGCATACATACATGCATGCATCCATGTATGCATACATACATGCATACATACATACATACATGCGTGCATACATGCGTGCATGCATACGTACATGTATACATGCATACCTGCACGCATGCATGCATACATGCATGCATGCATGCATACATACAGACATGCATGCAGACATATATACATGTATACATACATATACGTATACATACACATTACATATATATATACATATACATGTACATATACATATACACATACGTATACATATACATATACATATGCATATGCATATACATATGCATATGCATTTACATATACATATACATATACATACACATATACATATACATATACATGCATACTTAGATACATGCATACATGCATGCAAACATGCATGCATGCATATATACATACATGCATGCATACATACATGCACACATACTTGCATACATACATACATATATACATTCATATACATACATACAAACATACATGCATGCACACATGCATGCATACTTGAATGTATATATATATATATACACACGAACATGCATGCACGCGTACATACATACATACATGCATACATACATACATACATACATACATACATGCATGCATGCATGCATGCATGCATGCGTACATCCATGCATACATGCATGCATGCATGCATTCATACGAACATGCAAACGTACATTCATACATGCATACATACCTATTGATATATATATATATGTATATATATAGGTAGATAGATATATAGATACATATATATATATATAAAAATGTATATATATATACATATAGATATGCACACACATACTGTGCAAGTGGACAGGCGGGGCGAGGCGAGATGGGTGCGACCGACAGCTGCTGGAGGCTTGGACATTGTGACCAACACCAACACAAGGGGCTGCCTCCACCAGGGAGACATGATCCTAGATTTGGATGTTGGTGGTAATATTTCGGCCACCGTAGAAACCCAAAGACTATCACCATCACCAAGACCGGGATCATCCTCGCCTCGATGGAGGCACACCGACGACACGGGTGTTCGTGTCAACCTCTGGGCCTCCGAAACTGGAATCACGAAGAGAAAGAAGAACATGAACAAAGGGCTGCGGTCCATCTTGATATGGCAGAACGCCCGGTTCGCAAAATATATCTGGATGGAAGGGTTCTTCGGCTTGGTTCCATCATCCAGGGAGTCTAGCGAGTCCAGCGACGTGTCACTCTCGCTCAGCTCGATGGCTCTGGTGTAGGCCGCAATCGCCTCAGAAGCAGCTGGCGACCAATATGGTCAGAAGAGCACGAAGCACACGTATGCAGTGTAAGAAAACTACCCGTTCCTAAGTCGCACGTAGCGACACTTGTTGGGCTCACCTGTGAGCAAGCAGCTGGCACTTGTGGAGGTGCTATCAGTCTGAGTCCCCTAAGCCCTGATTCAAATGGCACTGCACGAAATTGCTCGCGTGCTCGGTCGGGATATGGATTTATCGCTGGATTGAAACGGACTGATTCGGCAACCCATGCAACTGAGCACAGAAGAGTCGCCGGTGCGAAGGCAATCAAAAGGCTTGCCGTAACAATTCTGCGCGCCGCCGAGACGAGGACCCAGAGCTATGAACATCGTGGAAAGATGACGAATGGCATTCTGGGGCAATGATGCCATCCAGGGGCAATCCTCGGGACCAGAGGGCATCAGAAACAACCGGCGCTGAAGCACTGGTCCCAGGGGAGAGGATCGAGAACTCCTTATCCGATGACCCTTACAAGGGAAACGAGGACTCGATGTCAAAGCAGTGCCCAGGCACTGCTTTGCATATTTTCAAGCAGCTTCAAAGCAGTCCCCCAGCATTGCTTTGAACGTTGTCACACGGGGGTGTCACATGCGACATCGGATGGTGATGATGATGAAGTTCATGATGATGATGATGATGATGATGATGATGATGATGATGATGATGATGTTGTTCATGATGGTGATGATGATGATGATGATGATGATGATGATGATGATGATGATGATGATGATGATGGTGATGATGATGATGATGCTGATGATGTTGGTAGTAATGATGATGATCATCATCATTATCATCATCATCATCAGCATCATCATCATGGGATGCAGGGGGCCTCTCAGCAGGGGCTGGCCACGGGCTCCCCTGGACGTTTGTCCCCCGCACCTCCAGGGAGGCGGGGGGCCGCTTCAGAAGCCCCACTTGACTCCGTCGAGAGCAGGGGGACGTGCTCGCAAGAGCGGGGAGTTCCCGGGGGTCTCCGGGGGGGGGATGGCTCTAATACGTGAAAAGAAGGAAAAACAAACGAGGAAGGAGGTGGAGAAGGGAGGGTGCTCTCGGAGGTGTTCACAAGTCTTCCGAGGACTTCGAAGGTTCCCCGTCGTTCTCCGAGGTCCCCAGACAGTGGGGAGGAAGAAGGAGGAGCAGCAGCAGCAGGAAGAAGAGAACATGACTGTCCAGAGGCTGCTATTACGCAATTACAGATCGTTTGCATCTCCTGCATTCTCGGATCGATCAAACCAAACCCGTTCTGTGAAGGGGAGTCGCCCGCGTGAATGCGTAATCGAATCGCTCGCTGCCACGCGCGGGATATCGATACGCATGATCGAATCGGCCTACGATCGTGTACAGACCTGAGGGAGCAGGCGGACGATGTTGCCATGCCCTTTTGGTGTTTGAAGGTTCGTGGAGGCTTGGAGGAATCATTCAAACTTTGGGGGGGTACTGGATGTTGGGAGAGGGGGAAGAGGAGGCGGATGAGGAAGCCAGGACGCCTTAGCAAACTTGCCGTCTTTGAAGAACTCGTTGCCCTCGTTCTTCGCCCTCTCGGCCTCCGCCCACGAGCCATCCGCCATGGCTGCTATCTCGGCCTGGCGTTCGGGACACGGAGCTGGACGAGAGGGGAGAGCCTTCGTCAACATCCGTAGGATCGCACATCGCTCCCGCACCCCACCCCCACACACCCGACCTCCACCCAGTCCCGACCCCCCACACACACACACACACACACACACACACACACACACACACACACACACACACACACACACACGCACGCACACACACAACACACAACACACAACACACAACACACAACACACAACACACAACACACAACACACAACACACAACACACAACACACACACACACACACCCACACACACACACACACACACACACACACACACACACACACACCCTGAGAAAACGTACCCGGGAGCAAGCCCCGCGGAACCCAACGAGGCTCCCGAATGGCCTCCGCCGGCGGACCCCAACGGGCGGGTCGGGCGGGCAAGCCCCAGCGGGGCGGGACGTGAAGGCAGACAGGCGGGCCTCCACACGAGAGGAAGGGTGGCCCCGAACAAGGGGGGCGGGCGCAAGAACGCCGTTCCCTGAGGAAGTCGTTGAAAATCTCTGGCGAGAGCGCGACTCCTACAGAAATCGTAAGGGCCCCTGGGCGAGAGTGCAATTCCTGACTGGCGAGAGCGCTTTCCGTCATGGGTTGTGAGAAATACCAGGCGAGAGCACGACTCCTGGGCGTCCATGGCACGCTTCCTGGATTAACTATGGGGAAGTCTCAGGCGAGAGCCTGTTTCTTGAGCACGTTGCAAGGCTGTCTCGAGCGAGAGCGCGATGCCTGAGTAAGATACGAGAAAGTCTTAGTCGGTAGCCGCTGTTGCTGCTTTCCAGTGGCCAACGGCACAATTTGAGTCCGCAGACTTTCCACGACAGCAACAAAATGTGAGAGCCGAGCGGCGCACTTCAATTGACAAAGCCTGTGGAAAAAAGGCAGAGACAACCAGCAAATCCTCCTCCGAGTCACAACATCATCCTCGTCATCATCATCAGCAGCAGCAGTGCCATCATCATCATCATCATCATCATCATCATCATCATCATCAACATCATCATCATCATCATCATCATCATCATCATCACCAGCAGCATCAGCATCAGCATCAGCATCAGCATCATCAGCATCAGCATCAGCATCAGCATCAGCATCATCATCATCATCATCGCCGTCGTCGTTGTCGTCGTCGTCGTGCTTGCCATCATCATCATCAGCAACAGCAGCATAAATCATGAATCAGCATGATAGTCCTCATCACTACCACCAACCTCGTAATCATCATCATCAGCAGCATCATCATCATGATCATCATCAGCATCATCAGCATCAGCATCAACATCAGCATCATCATCATCATCATCATCATCATCATCATCATCATCATCATCATCATCATCATCATCGTCTTCGTCGTTGTCGTCGTCGTCGTGCTTGCCATCATCATCAGCAGCAACAGCAGCAGCATAAATCATTAATCAGCATGATAATCCCCATCACTACCACCAACATCGTAATCATCACCACCACCATCATCATCATCATCAGCAGCAGCAGCAACATCATTATGACCATCGGCATGATCAACGATGGCACCATAAATCGCCGTCATCATCATTACCGTCGTCGCCACCACCACGTCATAGCATTGCCGTCGTCAGCAACAGAGCCGTGGATCACATATGGAACACATCAGGCGGGAGCCAGATACTCCAGAGCAACAGAGTCGTAATTGTCAGGATCACATTCACCATAGTCATCTCCATCGACACCATCAGCATCATCAACGCCACGATCATGTTCATCGTCATCGTCATCGTCATTATCGTCATCAGCATCATCATCATAATCATCATCATCAGCATCACCACCATCATCATCATCAGCATCATCAGCATCATCATAATCAGCAGCATCAGCATCACCATCGTCGCCATATCTACCACCCTCACCATTAGCACCATCCTCATTATCGACAGAATCATCTTTATCGGCATTACAGACGGTGATATCATCAATCGCCATCATCATCAGCATCATCATCATCATCATCATCATCATCATCGTCGTTGCCGCCACTACCACCGCAATAGAATTGCCATCGTCATCGCCATCATCGGCGCAATCGGTATCAGCGTTACCATAAGCATCACCAGAATCAACACCGTCACCAACATCATCTTCAGCATCAGAACCGTCGCCATCACAATCACAAACCCCGCGACCATCTCCATCGTGACCATCATCAGCATCATCGCCAACGCCACGATCATACGCATCGCCACCATCAACATCATCGCCATCGTCATCACCATCGTCCACCACATGCACGTCAGCACCTTCGACATCATCAGCATCAGCATCGGCATGATCAGCATCATCAGCATCATCATCAACCTCAACATCGTCATCAACATCATCATCGTCGGCATCACCACCATCACCATCATCAGCATCAGCATCACCAGCATCAGCATTGCCAAACTAAGCATAAAAATCATAAGTGTCATCCTCGACATCGACATCGCCATCACCAAACAGCATCACCATGACCATGAACATCATACCCATCATCATCAGCAGCATCACCATGGCCTATACCGGCGTAATCATCAATATTGCCATCCTCGTCATCAGCATCCTGTCTTCATCACCATCACCATCACCATAACCCTTAGCTGCATCATCAGCATCATCACAAGCATCATGATCATCAGTATTACTTTATTGTCAGCATCAGTCCCAGTATTAGTGTTAGTAATATTCTTGCGATTAGAATCATCACCAGCATCGTCCGTCGTCGGTGTCGTCGTCGTTGTCGGCGTCTTCGCCGTCTTCGTCGTCCCTCCAAATTCGCCACCGCGCCGAGAGGCATTATGTGGAGTGTCCTCGGGCCATCAAGGGTCCTCAATTCTCAATGTTGTGCATTGCGGTCAGAGCCTCAAGTGCCAAATTTCATGTGGCTGCGTTCCTGACTCTTGGGCTTTGCGTGGCGCGTGCATGATGGGGATTGTCGCGTGAGTTCTCCTGAGGAGCGAACGCGCCAAGACTGTCCAAGAGGGCCCCAAGAGGCCCCCCAGGAAAGTCGAAAAGGGCCCGAGACGGCACACGAGCGCTGAAAGGCGTAAAAGACGGGCTCAAGGCGGCCCAGGAGGACCCCAAGACGCCCCACGAGGGCTTCGTAAGGACCCCCAAGAGGGTCTCGCGAGGCCCAAATGATGAATCCTCTGTGGGTTGAACAATGATACGGTTCTCGCATGTTCTGGCTTCACCGCCCGAAGACGGCCCACGAGAACCCCAAGATCGCACCACGACGGCCCAGGGGGCCCCCAAGATCGCCCTATCCCTACCCAAGAGGTCTCCACTACGGCCCCTAGAGGGGCCGACGAGAAGGAAAAGCGAAGGCCCAGTTCGAGCAGTCTGCGCCGAGCTGGACCTAAGATATGCAATGAAGCCCCCGAGAGACCCCCGGAAGCGCCCAAGAGGCCCCAGGGGACACCCGAGGACCCCCCCCCCACACCCCCACACGCCCCGACGAGGCCCCAGGAGCCGCCTCGAGGGGTATCCGAGGGGCCCCCGGAGGATCTCCCAGAGAAGCCAACGGGCATCCACGAGGCTTGTGGCCCACAACCCAGGCACGGTGACAGGATGGACCGACCGCAACTAAATAATGTAAATAATACGAATGATAGAACATAATAAGAATTCTAATAATAATAATAATAATACGAATGATAATACTGATAATTATAATACGAATAATCTCAATACGAATAACCAACGATATGGATCATAAGAATAATAATAATAATAATGATAATAATGATAATCATCATCATCATCATCATCATCATCATCATCATCATCATCATCATCATCATCATCAGCATCATCATCATCATCATCATCATCATCATCACCATCATCATCAGCATCATCATCACCATCAGCATCATCGTCATCAGCATCATCACCATCATCTTCATCAGCATCAGCACCATCAGCATCACCATCAGCAGCAGCAGCATCTGCATCAGCATGAGCATCAGCATCATCATCAGCATCATCATCATCATGATCATCATCATAATCATCGTCAGCAGCATCATCATCACCATCATCATCATCATCAGCGTCATTATCGTCGTCGTCGTGACCATCATCCTCATAATAATCAGCATCAGCCTTGTCAGGATCGTCATGAACATCAGCACCATCATCATCATCATCATCATCATCGTCATCATCATCAGTATCAGCAGCATCATCATACGTAGCAGAATCATCATCACCATCGTCACCAATCTGTCAACATCACCATCAGCACTGTCAGCATCATCGTCATGGTCAGCATCAGCATCCTCATAATCCTTGGCACCCTCATCAACATCAGCATCAACAGAAGAATCATCGTCGTCAGCATCATCATGAGCATCTGCATCACAATACCCATCATCACTGCATCAGCATCAGTATGCTAAGCATCATCAGCATCAGCATCGTCATCAGCATTACCAGAATATCATCAGCATCATCATCAGCAGCAACATCCTTATCATCATCGTCGTGGCCATCGTCATCATCAGCAGCATCAGCATCGTCATCATCAGCAGCAGCATCATCCGCATCATCATCACCATCAACATCCTCATGTTCAGCATCATCATCGCAGGCAACGGCATCATCATCATCAGTATCAGCATCACCATCATCATCATCAGCATCATCATCATGGTTAGCATCAACATCATCATCAGCATATTCAGCAGCATCAGCATCATCATCATCATCGTCATCATCATGGACGGCTGCATCACCATCATCAACATCGTCAGCAGCATCGTCATCATGACCCACATCAGCATCCTCATCCTCATCAGCATAATCATCCTAACAATCAACATCCGCATCTTCATCGACAAGATCACAAAAAGCAAAAGCATCAGCATCACCCTCATCAGCATCATGGTCGCCAGCATCATCCACAACAGCATCATCATCACCACAACCAACCTCATCAGCATCATCATCGCACACTCGTCAGTTGCATCAGCATTAGCATCGCAAGCATCAGCATCAGCATGATCATCATCGTCATCACTAACAGCAGCATGATCACCATCACCATCATCATCATCATCATCACCATCATCATCATCATCATCATCATCATCAGCATCAGCATCAGCATCAGCATCAGCATCAGCATCGTCATCATCATCGTCGTCACCAGATTCCACGTCATCAGCGTCGTTTAACCATCAGCATCAGCGGCATAATCATCAGCATCGTGATCATCGTTCTTATCATCACAATATCCGTCACCATCGTTGAGTAAAACTAACCATGACCATTACCATGACCATCATCATCAACAACAGCAGCATCGTCACCATGGTCATGCGCACCAGCTTAAGCATCCACATCAGCATCATCATCATCATCAGCAGCAGCGGACGCAGCAGCAGCAGCATCAGCATCAGTATCAGCAGCAGCAGCTGAGCATCATCAAGTGAACCATTCTCAGAATCCCCATCAGCTCCTCTTCCTCTTGCTTTTCCTCCTTCGGCTTCTCCCTCCCCGTCCCGTCTCAACCCCTGCCTCCACCCCACGCCGTCGGCTCCTCATCCTCCTCCCCGCATCCCCTCCGCACCCCCATCTCCTCCCCTTTCCCCGCCTCCTCCTGCCTCGTCCTCCTCTTCTCGTCCTCGCCTCCTCCTCCAGCTCCTTGGCCAGCCGTGGGCGTGGAGCGGGCGGCCCGCGGGAGGGGGCGACCGAGGGCGCTCCGGCCTTCTGACTGGCTCCCGTCGCCTCGAAGGCATGGCGGAAGCCCGGAATGCAGGCGACAAAACTTCGAGCCCCTCTGAAAGCAGGAGGAGGACAGCGACACCGACAACGAGGAGGAGGGTCAGGAGACGGGGAAGGGGCGGAGAGGAGGAAAACACGGGAGGCGGGTGGGGAGCGGGAGGAGGGCACGGAGAAAGATTCAGAGGGGGGATGGGTTGGGTGGGTGGGGGGTCGCGCCATATTTGACATCCTACCCCTCCCACCCATCCCTTCCCACTGCGCTGATTGTTTCTCTTTCCGCCGACTCGTGTCATGACAGACCTGGAACTCAAAAACGGACCCCCTAATGTTATGCGCAATCGGAAACAGGGAGCTTCGCACGTTGGAGGAGGAGCGGATGAGCATGAGGATGAGGAGGACGACGACGAACAGCAGCACCAGCAGCAGAAGCCAGAGTGGAAGAAGCGGGAGGAACAGGAGGACCAGGGAAAAGCTGGGGGGGCGAAAGTAGGGGGCGACAAAGATGCGGAAGGACTCGGATCCACACAAGCGGCCCGCGCCGGGGCGAGAGCGCCACTCCGAACGACACATCGCCGATCCGTGAGAGTAAGGCCTACGCTGCAGCGAGAGCACTGTTACGAAACACCGAAACCGCTCCGAGATGCAAATCTACGAACAAAACAACTGCTGAAACCTTAAAAATAAATGCGGAGAGGGCGGCACATCTTCTGGACAGAGTCAAGGGAGAAGGGAGAGAGAGGGAGTAGTAGTCACAAGGCGCAGTTGCGCAGGAGGAGGAGGGCAAGGTTTTCCATGGCCTCCAAACGTGCTCCATGAACGCATTCGGCTCAAAGTTCCAGGCGAGTTCCCACATGTGTTCAAAGGTTCCCCAAACAGCGCTTGCGCTTGGAGAGTCTGACTTGCGCTGCCTCCGCAACCTGGCAAGGTTCCGCCAGGTGTCTGGCCGGTGGCCGCCCGCGAGCGCCTCGTGAGCGCCCCGTGCGCTGGGTGGGTCGTGCCCCTGCTGGATGGGTGGTCCGAGGGATCGCCCGGTGGCCGCCCGCGGGCGCACCCGGGGCCCCCAGGAGGCCACCCAAAAGGCCCCCAGGACCCCCGGGAGCCCCTCGGAGGCCCCCAAGAGGCTCCCAGGGAGCCCCCAGGAGGCCCCCAAGAGGGCCTCAAGAGGCCTCCTCGTCCTCCTCCTCCGCCTCCTCCCTCTCCTCCTCCTTCTAGCCCGACCTCAGCTGCAAGCTGTGGCGTGCTTGAAAGACGGTTAACGAAAACACATAATGCAGACCCGGCTCGGCGCGCGAAGTGCCTGGCGGGCGCCGCGGACAATGCTGGAAATTAGCCAGAGGAAGAACCTAACCATATGCAGATGCGAGTACCGCATTGTCGGTACCGCTGTCGGTGAAGCTCTCTATGGGGCCACGAACAGTGTGAGGGGTGTGCCCAATTGGGCGCGGTGGTGCCATGCAAACACTCCCACTGGAGCCTTCGGTGAAGCTCCCTATGGGGCCACGAACCGTGTGAGGTGTGTGCCGGATTGGGCGCGGTGGTGCCAGACAAACCCTCCCACTGGAGCCTTCGGTGGAGTTTTCCCTATAGGGCCACGAACAGTGCGAGGGGTGTGCCGGATTGGGCGCGGTGGTGCCAGGGGGACCCTCCCACTGGAGCCTTCGGCGGAACTCCCTATGCGGCCTCGAGACGTGTGACGGGTGTGCCAAATTGGGTGCGGTGGTGCCACGCGAACCCTCCCAGCGGAGCCTTCGGTGGAACTGCCTGTGGGGACACGAAACGTATGAGGGATGTGCCGGATTGGAAACGGTGGTGCCACGCGAACCCTCCCAATGGAGCCTTCGGTGCAGCTCCCTATGGGCCACGAACCCTGTGAGGGGTGTGCCGACATGGTGGAAATGCGGAGGGTAGAGGCAGGGATGGGAGGAGGGAGGAGGCGGGAGGAGATTGCGGGGCGCTGTCCCTTCAAAACGAGGACCCAACACCACAGGATGGTTCTGAAATAAGGCGGCGGCGAGAGTGGCGCCCGCCAGGTACTAGAGGACAGCACGTACCTGAGTGTGACGAGCCCCCGTAACCAAAGTAATAGTAACCCATTCAGATTCAGTGGTACGTGCTGCCTCTGTTACGCACTGAAAAACACAGGAGCAGTGCAGTGTTAATCCTTGGGCTGCTACCCCTTGTAAGCAAGATGTGGTGCCCCTCCATTGCCCGAGCATGCCCACCCCTAGTACACTTGTTTCCGAGCTAGCTGTGCAACGCTTGGATGGCTCGTGCGGTATCGGCTGGCCAATCGTGCTAGCAGTCTGCGCCTCTACCCCAGTATGGAAGAGGAGACAAAAAGTAGCTGGCAATCCCAGGGCGGCTCCTCCTCCTCCTTCTCCTCCTCATCCTTCTCGTCCTCTTCGTCCTGTTCCTCCTCCTCCTCCTAGTATGTGCATTGTTATTGTGATTCGAATTGCCATCGCTCTCATTATTATTACTGGTACGATTACTGTAATTAGTAGCAGTATCATGACCATCGTTATCAGCATCAGGATAACAACTTCATTGGTGTAATAAGTATGCGTATCAGTAATCATAGCATTCGCATGATGAGTGTTACCATTATTATTACCAGCGGTAGTATTATGAACACTACATTGATTGCCACGATGATTGTTATTACTACTGTTAGTATGCCGGGTTTCCATAGTAATGTTAGTACCGCGTGTTGCTGGTGCGCTGCTGTGTTCTTGTTGTTAGCATTGATAATTCGATGTTTAACACTATTACTACGATTCTGAATGATACACGTAACATCGTTTATCGCATCACTAATAGCAAAATTACCCTAATGGTACCAGTGTTACGGATACTAAGGATGTCGTTGATAACATTGATATTCGTCTTGATGTTTTACGATGTTATCAATACCATTCGTACTTTACCATTAAGCATCGTATCAGTATCATGGTTCTCAGAATTATTATTACTACTACCATAAACTGTAGATTACCATCACTCTCCTTATTCCTGTTCTTCATCATCTTATGAATAATCGAACATTGGGGGGTGAGATCGCCATGGAACGGAGCGCCCCGCACCGGGAAATCGGTTTCGGTTTCGTGTTCGTGTCGTTCGTGCGGACGAAGCGAAGCTGCGTGGGCGCGCGAGAGGAATAACCCCGCCATCGCTAGGGCGATTCGGATGCAGTGAACCCTCCGCCCCAGGTGGGCGCGCGGTGGCCCGCCGTGGTGTCCTGTGGTATCCCGTTGGTGTCCCGTCGGTGTTGCGTCGGCGGTGGGCGGGCGGTGGCCGGGGGTGTCCCGCCTTGCTATCGACAATGAGGTCGATAGTGAGATCGATAATGAGATCGCTGGGGTGGGATGGATAATAGGATCTAAAGCGAGATCGTCAGTGAGGTTGATTGTGACAATGGCTGTGAGATCGAAGGGGAGATCGTGAGATCGATACTCGGATCGACAGCAAGATCTATGTTGAGATCTATAGAGAGATCGTTAGTGAGATCTGTACTGGGATCGACCGAGTGTGATCGATCCTGTGAGGTCGATGGTGGGATCGATCGAGTGAGATCGAAAAGCGGGGACGATGCTGACATTACATCGCAGCGCAAAAACGTCATCACGCGTCGTCGCTAACTCGAGGGCGCGTCACCAGCATCCTCATTATCACCCATCGTATTTGCCAGCAATGGCTGTTTCCACACCCCACTCCCCAACCTCCTTATCACACGAAGGGTGGTCCTGCAGGAATAGCACGATTGTATTGTTAGTAGTGATACTGGTAATGTTATTACTACTACGGTTACGGTTACTTCGACGATTACGTTTACTATGTCTACCACTAGTGATAATACTCTTACAGTTACTGTTACTAATGCTGGTACTACTACGTTTACGATGACGATTACTCTGACGATGGCTATTACAATCGCATTACCATTACGATGACCGTTTCTATTACTAGTACTATTTCTACAACTATTACTGTTACTAGTACGATTACTAATACTATTACTATTACTATCACGGTCACTAGCAAAATTACTAGTAGCGGTTCGAGTACGAATACGATTCGTATTACGATTGCCAGTACTTGTAAGATTCAGTTTACTGTCGATATTACTATCACGAGTATGATTATCATTTCGATTACGAGTAATATTACTCTGACCATTTCTGCTACTACAATGAATACTATTACTTCTTGCGAATATTGTTATTAGCACTGTTACTGGTAGCGTTACTGATCTTATTAATACTGCGAGGGCAATTACTCTTACGATTACTCATACGATTACTATTCCTATTCCTGTTGCAATGCCCAATCATATGACGAGCGCTATTACTTCGACCAGTACTAATAATACCAATATTACAATTAGAACCATTAATCATTTTACTGTTACTATGGTTGTTACGATTACTGGCATTACTGCTGCTACCAAAACTAGCATTGTTACAATTACTATGACTACGACGATGAGTATCACTATTATACTTACGATTACGATCACTAATGCGAGTACGGGTACTAGTACTATTAGTTACACTGCTACGAACACGAATATGCTTAATATTATTGGTACCCTTGCTATGGTTACTACTACTATGTCTTATTACTGCCGTTAGTCTATAGTATACGTGTGCACATGTAAACACGAACAACTCATCTTCCTCCTCCACCTTCTCCTCCTCCTCTCCCTCCTCCTCATGATTGTCCTCTTCCTCCTCCTTATTATACTTCCTCGTTACATAGTCCAATAGCTTGGCCAGACTGTGGCCCAAGGGTTGGCCGCGTAGGCGGGCGTTTCTTCCAGGCAGGGGACAGTAGTGGTTCCCCGTAAGCGTCTTCGAGTGGTTAGCCGTCGGCGTCTTCGATACTCACACAGAAACAAGAGGCACGCGTGCAAAGGATCATACAGTTTCGGGCGCGGATGGGGGGGCACGGGGCGGAGGGGGCGGGCTGGGCATGGTCGGTCGGTCGGAATATGCAGACGGGAGACCACGGGGGGGAAAGGAAGCAGGGGGACGGGAAGGCACGATCGGGCAGGGAGCGGGGTACGGTCGGTCGGTCGGGATAAGCAGACGGGGGCCAAGGGCGGACGGGCGCGAGGGGAACACGGGAGCAGGGGGGCGGGAGGGCACGGTCGGGCAGAAGGGAGGGGCACGGTCGGTCGGTCGAAATAAGCAAACGGGGGCCAAGGGGCGGAGGGGTGCGGGGGGGAGCAGGCAGACGGGGAGCTTGGGGACGGGGGGTCACGGTCGGTCGATCGGAATAAGCTAACGGGGGCTGCGGGGCGGAGGGGCGCGGGGGGGGCAGGGGAACGGGAGGGCACGATAGGGGAGGGGCACGGTCGGTCGGTCGGTCGGAATAAGCAGACGGGGGCCACGGGGCGGAGGGGTGCGGAACGAACAGGGGGACGGGAGGGCACGGTCGGGCAGGGGGGAGGCGCACGGCCGGCTGGTCAGAATAAGCAGACGGGTGCCACGGGTGCGGATGGGTGCGGGTGGAATAAAAAAGGGAGCTACGTGGCGGAGGGGTGCGGGGGAAGGGAGCAGGGAGGCGGGAGGGCACGGTCGGGCAGAGGGGGGGGCACGGTCGGTCGGTCGGAATAATCAAACGGGGGCCACGGGGCGGATGGGTGCGAGGGGGGGGGGGCAGGGGCCGGAGACGGGCGGAAGGCGGGAGGGCACGGTCGGTCGGTCGGAATAAGCAGACGGTGGCCACGGGGCGGAGGAAAGCGGCGGGGGGCAGGGGGACGGGAGGGCACGGTCGGCGCAGGGGGGGGGGGGGGGGGCACGGTCGGTCGGTCAGAAGAAGCTGATGGGGGCCACAGGGCGGAGGGGCATGGGGGCGGAGCAATGAGACGGGATGGCACGGTCGGGCAAGCGGGGGGGGCACGGTCGGTCGGTCGGACCCAGCAGGCGGGGGCCAAGGGCGGAGGGTTGCGGGGGGCGGCACGGGAACGGGAGGGCACGGTCGGGCAGAGGTGCAAGGGGCACGGTCGGCCCGTCGGGGAGAAACAGACGGGGGCCACGGGGCGGAGGGGTGCGGGGGGGAGCAGGGAGACGGGAGGGCACGGTCGGGCAGGGGGGGGGGGCACGGTCGGTCGGTCAGAATAGACCGACGAGGGCCACGGGGCGGACGGGTGCCGGGGGAGGGGCAAGGAGAAGGGAGGGCACGGACAGCACACATCTCAGCACACGGAAGCAGCACACACCCCTGCACACATCCCAGCACAAGAAGGCAGCACACGTCCCAGCACACATCCCAGCACACATCCCAATCCAGCACATCCCAGACACGGTCGGTCGGTCGAAATAATGCAGTGCGAGATCACACTGGTAGGCATGATCATAAGGAAAAGGAGGGCGAGGGAAAGGGAAAGGCGGGGGGAGAAGGGCGAAAGAAAGGGAGAGGACGGGGGTACGGTCGGTCGGAATAAGCCAAGGGGGGCACGGGACGGGCAGAGGGGAAGGGGCACGATCGGCTGGAATAAGCCAGGGGAGAGCACGGAGGACAGGGGGGCGGGGACACGGTGGGTCTGAGTAAGCCAGGGGGGGCTCTCGGGGGGGATGGCAAAAAGGCCACGGGACGGGGGCAGGGCACGGGACCGGGAAAGGAGCGGGGACACGGTCGGTCGGAATAAGCTAGGGGCGGGCGAAGGGGGAGGGGGAGGGGGAGGGGAGGGGGGAGGAGGACAGGGAGAGGAGGGGGACACGGTCGGTCGGAATAAACCAAGGCGGGACACGGGACAAAGAAACGGGAGGGGAGCACGGTCGGTCGGAATGAGGAAAGGGGGAACGAGGGGGGAGGGAAAAAGGAGGGGAGACGGGCGGAGGGCAGGGAGAGGAGGGGGCACGGTCGGTCGGAATAAGACAGAGGGGGCACGGGACAAGCACAGGGGAGGGGGCACGACCGGTCGGAATAAGCCTGGGCGCGCACAGGCACGAAAAGCATGTGAAACTGTGCCGACCACTGCACTCGGACTGCGACGATTCGTTCTGGCACCTTAGCGCGTCGAAGCGGAGCAGCCGCCCCAAGATGGCTTCGGGTCAGCGCGACTGCCCCGGAGGCCCCCCGCCACCCTTCGCACGCGAGCGCAAGACAAGGTAGCCCGCTTTGAGAGCCCAGTTCCGAGTCGCAGGACTCTGAAAAATATACATGCCAAACTCCCTGCTCTTGACCTTCCGGGTTCACCCCCGCGCTCGCCAACGAAGGGGGGCCACGCCAACGGCTGCCCGCCCTTCGCGGCTCCACGGAACAGCCGAGCGCGCGGCGCTCAGGCAGCCCCCCCCTGCCTGAATCCCAACCACTACGCGCCACTGGTGCCCACCTCTCGGACCGTGAGCTTTTCCAGCCACGCGCGCATCTGCGGCCCCAGTCCGACGGCGGGCGCGGGGGAGGGCCTCGGCCACCCGCGCGCCCGCGGCCTCACCACCACGCCCTTTGCGCCTCTCCCAGTTCAGGGCATGTCCAAGCCCTGGCCCGCGGGCTGCCGCTGACCCCGAACTCCGCTGAAGCTGGCGCCCATCCCCGCCACGCGGGCCGGGAGGCGACCTTCGGACCTGGAGCCCTTCCGGTCACCCGCGCATCTGCGGCCCAGATCCGACGCCGGGCGCGAGGGGGGGCCTCGGCCACCCGCATGCCCGCGGCCCCTCGACCACGCCAGTCGCGCACCTCCCCCTTTTTAGGATCTGCCCCTGCTCGTGGCTCGTTGGCCCACCTACACCCGTTGTAAAATTCAAAATGAATTCTGGCTGGGAAGTTTCGACGCGCCCGCGTCGAGATTACCATCTCCCGTCGTCGTCGATCGCATCCGAGAGCGATTTGGCCCAGGCCGCCGACTTCCACGAAGGCTGCGCCGCTGGCCACGCGGCCCGCCCCCCCGACCGGATCGACGCCGGCCGGCCGGCCCGCGGCTCTAGGACGGGGTCGACCTCGGGCGCGGGCCGGACCGCCGTGCCGGTTTGGGCCCGGGCGTCGCGCGAGCCTCGGCTACCGCGGAAAGCGCGCGTTGAGCCTCCAATCGGCACCCTTCTCATACTGCAACACCCAAGTCGGGCGGATATCAACATGGGCACGACATCCTCGGGGACTATGCGGAGGCAACACGGGGGCGGCGTTGAGCTGCCGACCCGAGGCCCAACGCGGCCTCAACATGGGCACGGAATCCTCGCGGGCGAGGCGGGAGCCACGCTGGGCCTCTGACCAGAAGGGCTCAACACGGACCAAATATGAACACATAATCCACGAGGACCATTGAGCCCCTGACGCGCAAGGCTCAACAGGGGCCCAACCTGAATGGCTCAGCGCGGGCCCAGCATGGGCACGAAATCCCCCAGAACCTCGCGGGGGCCAAGTCGAGCCCCCGACCTGAAGGTCTCCACGCGGGCTCAAAACACTGGCCCGAACCCAAGAGGACCATGCGGACATCCCAGTGAAGCCTTGAGCTGAGGGTCTCGACGCGGGCTCAACATTGGCAAGAAGTCTCCGAGGACTACGCGGCAGTCATGTTGGGCCCACGCCGCAAGGGCACCAAGAACACGGATTCCGCAAGGACTTGGCGGGAGTCGCGCTGAGCTCCTGCAGTGGGCACCCTGCGGCGCCCGCGCCAAGGCGATGCGGGGCCCCTGGCCTGAGGTTCTCAACGTGGTCTCAACGCGGGCACGGCATCCTCGCGGACTGTGCGGAAGCCGAGCCTAGGCGAGGTTGAGCCACTGGCCACAGGTTCTCAACGTGAGCATGGAATCCACGAGGACTGCGGACGTCACGCTCGGGCGGCGCTGAGCCCTGACCTCCCAACGCGGCCCCGGCATCGGCACGGAATCCTCGATAACTCTGCGGCAACCATGGTGGAGCCACCATGCGGATAGCTTGGACGCGGTCCCAACATGGGCGCGGAATCTTCGACGACTACGCGCCAATCGCGTTCAGGCCGTCATCCTGGGGGGGGGCTTGACAACACGGCCTCAAGAGGGCCGAGAAGTCATCGAGGACTGCGCGAGGGTCATCGAGACGTCAACGTCGTCGATCGCAGGTGGACCACGCGCGCCGGCGAGGCAGAGGCGATCTGAGCCTGAAAACCTACACCTGGAATGATAGAAGGGCCATTGAACCGCCCCGAGCCCCAAGCCCCGCTGGAAATAATCCCATCCTCAGCCAACCAACAAGTTGATTGGGAATTCCGCTGGAGATCGCTCGGCCATCCTTCCTACGCGCCATCCTGCTGGCAGCGGGGCCATCCTCACCCGCGCAGCGCTGCATCGCAGCATCTCGACAAGCGCGGGTAGCCAACTCACCCCACCCCCGAGCTGGCTCCCAGGAGCGACCATCACTGCCACCTACTCCCAGGGGGGATCTCGACCCATGGCGGCAGCGGGCTCACCCACTGGGGGCCACAACAAAAAGCGACGAGGCGGCGCTCCAGGCCGAGGCGCCGATGCCCGTAAAAAACTGAAAGTCGTCGCGCTGGCCCGGGCCCTCGGCCACCCGCACATGCGCGGCCCAGGCGAGCGGCCAGGCTGGGGGGAGGGATGCGACCGCCCATATGTCTGCAGCATCCACCTTCAACGGGCGACGACCCTCTTGTAGGGTCTGCCCCAGCCCCTGGTGCTCGGACCCCTCAAGGGCGGCCGTGCCCCCTGAAAAACGCGCGCGTCCTTGGCGCTCCATGAGGACCCTGAACATCTGGATGGCACTGTCGAACTCCGCCCAATGTACCCTCGCAGAGGCCTGCCACGAAGTCATGGGCGCAGGTCCCCATCGCGTTTTAAAGCGCGTCGCCCTCCCGGTGCTTCCTTTGCCCCAAGCTTCCAAACACGCTTCGCGAACAGCCGCCCACAGCGAACCACGCATGTCCCAGAGCCATCGCAAGCTCCAGGCCGACATGTCCTACAAAACTAGCGTCGGACCCTGGCTGGGTCTGGCGCCGCATGTAGCAGCCCAGATGGAGGGCGCCCCATCGCCTGGCGCCAGGGCCATCGAGACGTCAACGTCATCGCAGGTGGACCACGCGCGCCGGCGAGGCAGAAGCGACTTGAGCCTGAAAACCTACACCTGGAATGCAAATAGAAGGGCTGTTGAACCGCCGCGAGCCCCAAGCCCCGCTGGAAATAATCCCAACCTCATCCAGAAAACAAGTTGATTGGGAATTCTGCTGGAGATCGCTTGGCCATCCTTCCTACGCGCCATCCTGCTGGCAGCGGGGCCACCCTCACCCGCGCAGCGCTGCATCGCAGCATCTCGACCAGCGCAGGCAGCCGACTCACCCCACCCCCGAGCTGGCTCCCAGGAGCGACCATCACTGCCACCTACTCCCAGGGGGGATCTCGACCCATGGCGGCAGCGGGCTCACCCACTGGGGGCCGCAGCAAAACGCGACGAGGCGGCGCCCCAGGCCGAGGCGCCGATGCCAGTAAAAAACTGAAGGTCGTCGCGCTGGTCCGGGCCCTCGGCCGCCCGCACATGCGCGGCCCAGGCGAGCGGCCAGGCTGGGGGGAGGGATGCGACCGCCCATATGTCTGCAGCATCCACCTTCAACGGGCGACGACCCTCTTGTAGGGTCTGCCCCAGCCCCTGGTGCTCGGACCCCTCAAGGGCGGCCATGCCCCCTGAAAAACGCGCGCGTCCTTGGCGCTCCATGAGGACCCTGAACATCTGGATGGAACTGTCGAACTCCGCCCAATGTACCCTCGCAGAGGCCTGCCACGAAGTCATGGGCGCAGGTCCCCATCGCGTTTAAAGCGCGTCGCCCTCCCGGTGCTTCCTTTGCCCCAAGCTTCCAAACACGCTTCGCGAACAGCCGGCCACAGCGAACCACGCATGTCCCAGAGCCATCGCAGGCTCCAGGCCGACATGTCCTACAAAACTAGCGTCGGACCCTGGCTGGGTCTGGCGCCGCATGTAGCAGCCCAGATGGAGGACGCCCCATCGCCTGGACA
>CAUYUJ010021816.1:0-105000 GCA_963575745.1 Prorocentrum cordatum | reverse complement strand
GCGCTGCCAGACCCTGCGCTGTCGATCGCTGCTGCTGACCCCCGTGGCGCGGGCCACTCGCGAGTGCGTCAGACCGCGCGCCTCGAATGATCGCCGGGCAGCGTCCAGCTGGAGGACGAACGCCTGGTCGAACCATGGGCCCCAGGCGCCGAGGCGCTCCAACGACTGGGAAGAGTACAGCCGTGCCTCGCGAAGCCGGGCAGCCCGCTCGGCCACGCGGAGACCGCCCTCCGAGGCCGCCTCCCACCGGCACACCCGGCATTTCGACGCCAGGGCCACTGCGGGGAGATCTGGAAGAGAAGCAGGGAATCCCAGCAGCGGCAGGCCGCGCACGGCGGCTGGCGGCGCCCAGCGGAAAGGGCCAGGGTAAGGAAACTGCATCGCGTCGGCCTCCAGTTTTGGCCACTGCGCCGGTGGGGCGTCCAGTTGCGCCAGGAAGCTCAAGGTCGAGAATGCATGCACCGAGTAGGCCACCGTGTTCGTGCACATCCCGCTTCCGGAGCGGCCCCACTCCTGCGCCCGCTTCTTGAACTTCGCGCAAGCGGCGTCCCAGCCGTGCTCGCCGCGACTCGGTCCCAAGACGAACCCGAGATATTTTGCACAGTGCGCAAAACGCACTCCGCCCCAGGAGGGCGCGCCCGCCGCGACGGCGGCGCGCGCGGCTTCGGGGTCGCCGGTCCGGAGCGGCACCCAGTAAGTCTTGCCGATGTTCAAGCGGAGGCCCGAGATGGCAGCATATTCGTCGAAGAGCGTCTCGAGCAACCCGGCGGCGGCTGCGCCCTGCGGGATGACCAAAGCCAGATCGTCCGCATAAGCGCGCCGCACTGCTGTCGGAAACTCCCTGCCAAGGCGCCGCAGGAGGAGGTCGGCGGCCACGGCGAAGAGCAGCGGGGACAAAGGGCAACCCTGCCGTATGCCCGCAGTAACTGGAAAGCCGTCGCGCAGGCCTCCTCCAACAACCAGCTGGCTCTTGTTGTTGCAGTACAGCGCGCCCACGTAGTTCAAGACAGTCGTCGGGAGCCCCGAGTCTGCGAGGACCTCTAACAGGAACTCCTGACTCACGCTGGGGAACGCCGCAGCGAAGTCGAAGAAAACTGCCGCTCCGTCCGGCGCCGTGAGCGCGGTGACCTGCATTGCCTCGTCGACGTCTACCACGTTGGCGAGCAGAGACCGTCCGCCGACAAACCCGCGCTGCTCTGGGGAGACAGTCTGCGCGAGGAGTGGTTCGAGGCGGTGGCGGACAGCCCCAGCCAAAAGCCTGTTGTCCGTGTTGACGAGGCTGAGAGGCCGGGTGTCGCTGGCGGCGTAGTGAGGGACCCCGTCGACCCCTTCTCCGGTCGCCGTCTTTGGCAGGAAGACCATCAGGCTGTCGTTGTAGCTCGGCAGATCCCTCATGATGGCTTCGTTCGCTCCTGGGCTGCTCAGCTGCGTGTAGGCGCCGTGTAAAACCTCCACGGCCAGCGGGCCGAGCCGCTTCCAAGCTGCGAAAGGCAGCCCATCTGGGCCAGGCGCGGTGGACGGCGCGTGGTCCAGCGCGTGCCGCACGTCTTTCGGACGAAGAGTCCAGCGCGGGTCTTGGGCCGCTGGCAGCCGCGGCGCGCCCTGGCCTGCACGGGCCGCCCGTTCGTTCTGCAACCACTGCTGGCGGAGACGTCTGTCCGTGGGCCGCGCGCAAAAAGTCGCCCCCCAGTGCTCGCGGAGGGCGTCAGCCATGGCTGCTGGCTGCGCGAGCACCTCCCCTGTGCGACTGAGCACGGCCCTGAGGGACCGGCAGCGGCCAGGCGCAAGTCTCGCGAGCAACTGCCAATTCCGGCCGCGCCGCACGGCGGCCTGGTGGGCATCGAGCCCCGGCAGGTCAGCGCGGAACCGCTGGAGCTCGTCCACCGCGCGCTCGCGGGCAAGGTCCACCGCGTGGTCCCGGACGGCCTGGAGACGCCCAGCCGCGCGCAATTGGAGCGAGTACGGATTGTCCACGAGGCTGGCCAAGTGAGGGTAGCGCTCTAGGCACCGGCTTATGCGTCCGAAGTGTCCGCCCTCGACGGCCCGCAGAAATTGCATCGTCACTCCGGCTCTGTCCTCGGCCGTTTCGGCCGGGTGCCGGCCGGCCGTCTCCTTGGCGAGGTGCCTGGCCACCGCCTTCATGGCATTCTTCAGCAGCCCCAGGCGCCGCAAGGGCGATGCGTCCGGCTCCGCCGCTGCGTGCTCTTGAAACGCCAGCTCGACGCGGAAAGCCCAATCCGCGTGCTGGATTGCCTCGTGCGCAATGGGCCTGTCGCCCACCAGCCGGGTGGGCACCCTGCGGCCCGCAGCCACAGCCCGGTGGTGAGACAGCGTCGGGACCCACTCCAAAGCAACGGCGTAAATGTCGCGATCAAGCTGTTCCGCCGCGTCTTGATTCCAGTAGATCCGGTCGAGCCGCGAGCGCGTGGTGCCACTGCGGTGCGTCAGAGCTGGCTGGTGCAGCTCGTGGAGAGAAAACGGCCGGAGCGCGGTCTGCTGCCAGTGGCGCTCTTCGGCTCGGTCACGCCTGCCCGTGGGGGGCCGGAGCTCTGAGGATGCTCTGTCGGCGTCCTCGACCACCCAATTGAAGTCACCTGCTACGACCGCCAGCGCACTCACCGCCGGGCGCAGCGCCCGCGCAACCTTGAGCCTGAGGGCGGCCCGCTGGCGTGGGAGAGTCAGCCGAACCCCGGGCGGCCCCTGCGCGGGCTCATGCAGGGCGCGGGCGGAGCCAGTCGGGAAGTAGACGACCACCAGATCCAAGGAGCCCTGGGGGCCACCCAAACGAAGCACTGCAGCCCGGCCAGGCTCGATTTCAATCCAATCGCGCTCCGGGAATGCCTCCAGGAGGCGATCCTGCACGACGATCCCCACGCCTGCCCGGGAGGCCGTCCCGTGGGACCACCATGCGCGGCAATCGCGCGGACCTCGCCACGCCTCTGCTGCCCCTGGCGAGCTGTGCGTTTCCGTCAAGAGGATGGCGTCGTAGGGGCGGGCGAGGTGCTCCACGTACCGTGTCTTGGCGCGGAGCTGGCCCGGAACCGCGGCGAAGAGGCCCTGTGCATTCCAGGTGGTCACCGAGAACGCGCCCCGGAACTGCCCTCCAACCGGTGCCGCGGCGGCTGCGGGCGGAGGCATCGGCACTGGCGGCGGCGGGAGCCGCGGAGCCGCCGAGGCCGGCGGCGGCGGCGGCACCACCCCGAGCGCCTGTCGTAGTCGAGCCCGCACGCGAAGGCAATGAGGGATATCTTCCTGACGATGCCGAGGCCCATCACGATGATCAGCGAGTGCATGAAGAGGAAGGGGAGGGAGGTACGGAGCAGCACGAACATGTCCGCGATCGCCCAGTCCATCTCGAGAATGGTCTGCACCAGGCGGCCGAAGCGTAAAAACAATGTCGATGATGTATAGCATGCGTCCCAAGCGATTGATCGCCTGAATTGTTGCGTCGCTGCTCCCGTCCACAGCGACGCCGCTGGCCCGAGCTACCTCGACGCGGAGGCGGGCGGCCGGGTCCCCCGCCCCCGCGCGCCGTTTCCCGGCAGGTCGCTGATGTCATGGGCGACTCGCACTGCAACCCTGTCCATGCCCACCTGAATGGACTTCCCATGGAGGGTCTGCTGGACGGCTTGGACCTCAGCCTCGGAGGCGAGGAATAAGCGCACGCGTCCAGGGGAGGCGGCAGGGTCGGTTGCTGCAGGGTAGTGCCAATACCCTGGCCCAGCAGGACTGCTGGTGCAGGCCTCCGAGAGGGAGATCCCGACCGTCTGCGTGAGGTGCGTCATCAACTGGCGGTGAACCTGCAAAGCATCGTACCCCACGGAGCCCTCGATGTGGACCTCCGTGATGTTGCGGATTGGCGCCTCCTGTCCTAGCCTCCCTCCTTTCGTCCTCCTTGATGCCGTGAGCTGCTCGTGAGTGGCGTCTGGGAGAGCCCAATTGCGGCCTCCATGGCGCGAAGGGCGATATTTCAGGCGGAGGATGGCGTTCTGCGCGTCCTGCTGCATGAGCGCCGTCATCATCGGCTTCCAAGTGTCCGGCACGGCATCGGTGTGGAGCAGGAGCCTGTCGGAGCGGACCGCGACCATCTGAGTGCTGAGCCCCCACGCGTGTAGCGCAGCTCCAGCCCCTGTGATTTCGCAGATCAGCGACGACGCGTCCGCAAGCATGGCACTCGAGCCAAAGAACGCCCCTGGTGGGAGGGACGTCCGGCGGAGGAGGCGCCACAGGAGCTCCAGCTCGAGCGGGGTCGCCGAGGGCGGGAACGTCCACTCCATGCTGAGGCGTTTGCCCTCCGGGATCGAGAGCAGGCTGCGTCGAGGGGGGCTGGCCCGTACGTGCTGCAAGGCGGGTGCTCCCAGCAGGCGGAGCACCTCGGGAAGGGCGTCCGCTGGGAAATCCAGCATGTAGCTGGGCGCCGCCTCCACGTGCAGCACCGGAGCCGAGGCCGCCAGCACCATCGGCGGGCGCCGGGGCATCTCCGCAGCTACTGTGAAGATGGCGAGGCCCTGAAATTCATGGCGTGGGCCATGCGATCCTGGGCGAATCAGGGCCTGAGGATCCACGGAAAACTCCAACCGCTTGACCATGGGGGCCCAACGTTCGCTGAGGAGGGGGTGCCACCATAGGTCCAAGATGGCCTCTGGGGTGTGACAGCCACGCGGAAGCTCCAATGGAGCAATGAGTCTGAGGTATGGTGGGCCGCCTGGCGCACCTGGCAGCGCCGCGTACGAGTTGAGCAGCCGGCCCAATGCTGACCTGTCACTGGGTGCCCACATGACCGCTGGCCGGCCTTCCAGTGCGGGCCAGAGGCGAGCGCCCCCCTTCTCTGCGAGCTCCGCGAGGCGGCGGCTGCGCTCAAGGCTCAGCGTGCCCCCATGGAGAGCCTGAGCCTCGGAGGTGGTCAGGAGGAGGTCTGAAAGCTGCGTGATTGCCACCTCCGTAGCTGCCAGGGCCGTGGTGCCGAGGAGCTGGAGTGCTGCTGCGCCGAGTTCCTGCCACAGGGGAAGGGGGGAGGGGCGCTGGCGGCGGCGTTCCCTCGCGATGTCCGGCAGCAGCTTGCTGCACTTGTGCAGCGCGGCATCGAAGGCCTGCACGGCGGCATCTGCGTGAGCGCGATCGGCCGCGGTCCATGATGGCGACGCCGCGGAGGAACACAGTAGGCGAGCCTTGCGCACTCGGATCTCGAGCCCATGGAGAGTCGGCTCAGGGCCCTCCAGAGGCGAGAAGCCCAAGCAGCGCCAGGGGCACTGCGCCTGTGGCTTGTACGCGAGGGTCTCGAGCAGGTCCCGGAGCGCAGCCCAGGTACTGAGGCTGCTGCTGGCGATGGCGGGCCCGGCGCCGCCAGCGCGGGCCGCACTGATGAGCTCGACGTTCTCCAGGGTGATGGCCTCCACCAAGTCTTGCAGAAGAGCAGCGCCGAGCTCTACTGGCGCTGCGGCTGCAGCTGCTGCAGGTGGCGCAGCTGGCAAACCAGTGGGAGCTGTCGCCGACGCCCCTGGGAGTGCTTCTGGAGGTGCGGCAGGGGTGGCGGGTCCGCCCTCGTCGATGTCGAGGTCATCCTCATCGATGTCGAGGCGCTCGGCATCCTGGGTCAGGCCAGTGCCGTCGTCCCCGAGGCCCAGGCCTGGGTCGGATGGCGGGGCAGCCGCAGCAGAGCCTTCCGCTGGAGCGGGAAGCCCCGGCGGCAGCAGCGGCCCGGTCACCAGCGCAGCAGCGACAGCGGCGCCACGATGGCCAGGAGGCGCCTGGACGCATGCCATCGCTGTGATTGCGCAAGCAGGAACCGGAAATACCTCGGTTTACCCGCTATCGCAAGCACGTGGACTGTGGTGATGGGCCGGAGGCACGGAGGCACGGTGGCGGTAGATAGGATTTATCCTTGTCCTGGCCCCTTACTACTACTACTACTACTACTACTACTACTACTACTACTACTACTACTACTACTACTACTACTACTACTACTACTACTACTACTACTACTACTACTACTACTACTACTACTACTACTACTACTACTACTACTACTACTACTACTACTACTACTACTACTACTACTACTACTACTACTACTACTACTACTACTACTACTACTACTACTACTACTACTACCAATACTACTACCACTACCACTACAACTGAGACTACTTCTTCTAGCACTACTACTACTACTACTATTATTACTATCACTTCTACTACTACTACTACTACTATTACTACTACTACTACTACTACTACTACTACTACTACTACTACTACTACTACTACTACTACTACTGCTATTACGGCTTCTACTACTACTTGCACAGTTGTTCGGTATTCTCTCCCCCCTCCCATCTGCACGGGTGCCGAGGAACTGGCATTCCTTACGGCAGCCGACGGGCCGGCTGGCAGGGAGCTGGCCCTGCGCCTCCGCGCCACCGAGCCGGCGTTCCAGCTTCTGAGTCGGGGCGAGCGCGCTTCGGTTGCTCAGCGGGCCGCTCGGGTTGTCGGGGCGCACGTGACCTCTCGGCGAGGGGACGGCGGCGACCTCGAGGAGACCGAGCTCGACGCCAGACCTGGAGCTCGAGGGCATCGGTAGCCCCATCATGCGCAACACCCTGCAGGATGAAAAGCCGCAGGGCATGTTCGAGTACGTCGCCTGGGAGAAGATCGAGAAGACTGCGCAGGAGGACATCGCCAACCCCTTTTTGGACAAGGTGCACGTGGACGTAAAGCTGGGCGGCGCTGTTGCGGAGGCGGCTGGAGAGGCGTGCCTTGTCGAGAGTCTGGTGGGGAAGGGTTTCGACGTCGTCGTGGAGTCCAGCGCGCAGGAAATGCAGCCAAGGTGCAGGTCGCGGACAACGAGGCCCAAGCGAAGGTCGCGGACAAGCCCGTGATGGGGGAAAGTGCGGTGTGGACGTGACGATGGCAATGGTGCTTTACTGTGATGTCCGAGGACGGGAAGGAGGGGCTGAAATACCTGAGCCTTTGCGAGAGCCTGGTGGCAAGGATCCTTGCCTGGACCTGGATGAGGGGGCTCGCGAGGGGTTGCAGCGTCCAAGAATGCCTCACCGAGAGGGCAAACATCACTCTTGTTCTTAAGGGGGCCTCCAATTGATTTCCCCCCTTTTTTGACCGAACTCCCCCAAGATGGCCCCAAGATGGCCCCCAAGGCTCCCAGGAGTGCCCCAAGAGGGCCCCAAGAAGCGCCCAGGAAGGGCCCCCAAGAGGTCCCCAAGAGGTTGTGTTCCCCCGAGGCACTCAAGACGCTCCTAAAGACCCCCGGGGATCGCCAAAAAGGCCCATCGACTTCCCAAATGGACTCCAAGAGACATCCGAGGATACTCCGAGAAGCATCCTATCGGCCTTTGGCCTGTCTGCTCGCCAACCTCCTCCTCCTCTTCCGATTCCTGCTCATCCTCCTCCTCCTCCTCCTCCTCCTGTTCCTCCTCCTCCTCCTCCTCCTCCTCCTCCTCCTCCTCCTCCTCCTCCTCCTTCTCCTCTTCCTCCTCCTCCTCCTCCTCCTCCTCCTCCTCCGATTCCTCCTACATCCTCCCCCCTTGGGGTATGACGGCTTCCCCAGCCAACAACAAATCCCACTGCATGCTTTTCTCTTCATCCCTGATCAGGGTAACTCGCCTGGGCATGGTTTCTGGATGGGCCGGTGTTTTTTGTCAACGGCCTCGTGAAGCGGGCCAAAAGGCGTCCAAACTCTAGCCGGGCCACGACTAGGCAGCGAGAAGCGAAAAGCAAGACAGGCGTAGCAGCCGGGCGGCAGCTCAGAACGGCGAAAAGAACAGGTATACCCATTCCTGGTGGCGTCCGAGGATCCTGGTAACTACCAGCAAGTAGACGCAGCCAAAATGGCGCGGCGGCGCGACCGAAATCACGTAGGGGTCGAACACTGAGAGTGGCTCGGCCAGCAGCGTCAGAACGAAACCGACACGCACCCCCAGAGGACATCCATGAAGCGGACGAACACAAATGTCGAAACCTCGTGTCAGCGCAAGAGTGAAGAGGGGCAACCTCGTCACAGGTAGAACTGCAAACGGCAGTAACTCTTTTTCGTGCAGCAATGGCACTTGTCGAAAGCGGAGTCCACGCAGGAGAAAGCAGCCGACGGGCGCACAGAGCCACACATGCCGAACCCGTAGTCCTTGCACCGTAGAGGACGGCAGCATAGCGAGATCCCACTGATCCCTTTCGGCCATCAGTGGAGGCCGACACCAGGAAGGAGCAGGCCAGGGGGCACCGTAAGGCCAGTGGCCTTACTTTTTTGGTCGGCGGCTCCAAGGCAACGGACAGGGAGCGGAAGCGGCGTCCGGGTCACGGTACGAACCCCCAGTGGCCTTGCGCGAAGCGTCTAACATCAAGAATCCTAAGTGCAAGCATTGTTTGGGGAACTACTCTCCAATCTCGCCTGGCAATGTACAGCCGGGCTCCCACCTCTCCCGCGGATTGCGCTCACGCGCATGCCCCACAAGTAGTTTTCTGTCTGTCATTTGCAGCCGACGAGTCTTGGGTCCTTACAAAGTGTGCTCTCGCTGCAACGTTGACCACTCGGAGCTCTGAATGGCTCTCGCCCCAGCGCGGATCGCATTTCTGGAGAAGTCCTGTCCTCCTCATTGCCGTCCGCACTTCCCCCCTCTCAATATCCCCCTGATCCTCCTGCTTTTCCTCCTCTTTCCTCCTCCTCCTCCTCCTCCTCCTCCTCCTCCTCCTCCTCTTTCCTCCTCCTCCTCCTCCTCCTCTTCCTCCTCCTCCTCCTCTTCCTCCTCTTCCTCCTCCATCAATCCTCCTTACAAATAACGCCTCCCTGTCGCACCCCGAGGCCAGTGTCCAGAGCGGGCCGAGCGTTTCGCCCGAGACTTCGTCACCATATCTATCCCTGAAGCTCAAATATTGGCGACAGTTGCACAGATGGAGGGCGGGACGTCTTCAAAATGTGGCTCTCGCTTCAGTGCCGCGCAGATTCGTTGTAAACATGTGCAAGAGTTTCACGGATTGAGGGCGGGTGGTTTTCCAAAATGCGGTACTCGCCTTAGCGCCGCGCACATTCGTTTGAAACAATTCAAGAGCTTCACGGATTGAGGGCGGGTGGTTTTCAATGTGGCTCTCGCCTTAGCGCCGCGCACATTCGTTTGACAAATCTGCAAGGAGCTGACCGGACTTGACGGCGGGTGGTTTTCAGAATGTGGCTCTCGCTTCAGCGCCACGCACTTTCGTTGCACAAATGTGCAAAAGCTTCACGGTTTGAGGGTGGTTCCTTTTCAAAATGTGGCTCTCGCCTTAGCGCCGCGCACGTTCGTTTTAAAATGCTACAAGAGCTTCACAGATTGAGGGCGGTTCTTTTTCAAAATGCAGCTCTCGCCTTCGCCGCGCACATTCGTGTTAAAGCTTTGCAAGAGCTTCACGGATTGAGAGCGCCTCCTTTTCAAAGTGTGGCTCTCGCCCTAGCGACGCACACATTCTTGCTACAAAATTGCATTCACGGATTCCCCTGGTCGACGTACCAGAAATGGCATTTTGGAAGGACTCACGACTTCAAGGGCGCAGCAGTTACGATGACTCGCGGAGTTGAGGTCCCAAGAATGGCGTTCTGGCACATTCAGGATCGTCAAGACGCAACAGTCAGGTTCCCCCGTGGCGTTGGAATACCGAAAATAATGTTTCAGCATGCTTCAGGGTCTTCAAACGATTGTCTTCCAACGGGGCAGGTCCTTCTGTGGAAGTGAACCGTTGTAGGGGCATATGAAGACGGAGCTTGGGGGGAGGGCTTCTTCCAACATCGTCGGTGACAATTGGGTTCACACTGGTCCTCCATTATTTTCCCTTATAAATAGCTTCTCCCTGTCGCACCCCGAAGCCTGTTTTTAGGGCGGACCGGGCGTTTCGCCTGAGACTTCCTCACCACTTATGACTCTGAAGCTTGAAGATTGGCAACCGCTTCACAAATGGAGGGCGGGTGGTTTCTAAAATGTGGTTCTCGCCTTAGCGCCGCGCACATTCGTTTGACAAATTTGCCAGGAGCTTAACGGATTGAGGGCGGGTAATTTTCGAAATGTGGCTCTCGACTTAGCACCGCAAACAGTTGTTTTAAAATTCACAAGGGTTTGACGGATTGAAGGTGGGTCGATTTCAAAACGTGGATCTCGCCCTAGCGCCGGGCACCTTCGTGTGAAAAATTGCAAGCTTCACGGATTGAGGGCGGGTGGTTTTCAATATGTGGCTCTCGCCCTAGTGCCGCGCAAATTCGTTTGAAACAAATCAAAGAGGTTCACGGATTTAGGGCGGGTGGTTTTCAATATGTGGCTCTCGCCTTAGCGCCGCGCACTTTCGTTGCACAAATTTGCAAGGAGTTTAACGGATTGAGGGCGGGTGGTTTTCAAAATGTGGCTCTCGCCTCAGCGTCGCGCACTTTTGCTGCACAAATTGGCAGAAGCTTCACGGATTGAGGGCGGATGGTTTTCGAAGTGTGGCTCTCGCCCTAGCGCCGCGCACATTGGTTCTAACAATTTGGACGAGTTTAACGGATTCCCCTGGTCGACGTGCCAGAAATGGTGTTATGGGAGGATTCACGATTTTGAGGGCGCAACAGTCACGATGATTCGCGGAGTTGAGGTCCCAAGAATGGCGTTCTGGCACGATGCAGGATCGTCAAGACGCAACAGTCAGGTTCCCCCGTGGCGTTGGAATACCGAAAATAATGTTTCAACATGCTTCAGGGTCTTCAAACGATTGTCTTCCAACGGGGCAGGTCCTTCTGTGGAAGTGAACCGTTGTAGGAGCCTATGGAGAGGGAGCTTGGGGGGAGGGTTTATTCCAACATCGTTGGTGACTCTTGGGTTTACACTGGTCCGCCTCCTCCTCCTCCTCATCCTGCTCCTCCTCCTCCTCCATTCCTTCCTTCTAGATAACTTCTCCCTGTCGCACCCCGAAGCCAGTTGTTAGAGCGGGCCAGGCGTTTCGCCTGAGACTTCCTCACCACTTATGACTCTGAAGCTTGAATATTGGCATCAGTTTCACAGATGGAAGGCGAGTGGTTTCTAAAATGTGACTCTCGCCTGAGCGCCGTGCACACTGGTTTTAACAAATGGCAAGAGCTTCACGAATTGAGGGCGGTTCCTTTTCAAAATGTGACTCTCGCCTTAGCGCCGCGCAGATTGGTTCGAAACATTTACACGAGTTTCACGGATTGAGGGCGGGTGTTCAAAATGTGGCTCTCGCCTTAGCGCGGCGCACATTCGTTTGGCACATGTGCAAGAGTTTCACGGATTGAGGGCGGGTGGTTTTCAAAATTTAGCTCTCGCCTTAGCGCCGCGCACATAGGTCCTAAAAAATACAACACGAGTTTCACTGATTCCCACGATCAATGTACCAGGAGCGGTGTTTTGGCAGGTTTCAAGATTTTGCGGGCGCAACAGTTACGTTGATTCGCGGTGTTGGAATCCCAAGAATAGCACGATCCAAGATCGTCAAGACGCAATAATCAGGTTGATCCGTGGCGCTGGAATCCCGAGAAGAATGTGTTGGCATGCTTCCGGGTCTTCAAACGGTCGTCTTCCAACAAGGCAGATCCCTCAATGGAAATGAACCGTTGTAGAGGTCTATGAAGAGGGAGCTTGGAGGGAGGGTGTATTCCAACGTCGTTGATGGCTCCTGTGTTTACACTGGTCCTCCTCCTCCTCCTCTTCCTCCCCCCCTCCACCTCCAATGTACTCCCCCTGTCGATTGCTGCGCAGCAGACGATGGAGCTCTTGGAGACCAAGGTCGCCTAGGACACTCCAGTCGGCGGGTAAAACTATCCTGGCGAAGGACCCAAGCATATGCAGTTGCGAGTATCGCAGCTGTATGGTCTTCGGTGGACTTCCCCATGGGGCCACGAAACGCGCGAGGGGCATGCCGAAATGGGGGCGGGATGGAGGCCGCATGCGCACCATGCCATTGGCGCTTTAGGTGGAGCTCCCTACGGGGCCGCGAAACGCGTAAGTGGTGTGCCGAGATGGGGGGAGCCGCATGCGAACTGTGCAAGTAGGGCTCCCTCTGGGACCACAGAGCACAGGAGGGGTGTGCCGAAGCGGGCGCGATGCCCACGTGCGAACTGCGACACTGGGATCTTCGGCGGAGCTCCCTACGGGGCCACGAAACGCGTGAGGGGTGTGCCGAAACGAGCGTGGCGATCGCATGCGAACTGCGCCACTGGGACCTTCGGTGGAGCTCCCTACGGGGCCACGAAACGTGCGAGGGGTGTGCCGAGGCGGGCGTGCCGCCCACATGCGAACTGCGCCACTGGAACATTCGGTGGGGCTCCCGTTGGGGCCACGAAACGTGTGAAATGTGAGACCAAACGGGCGTGACGCCCACATGCGAACTGCGCCACTGTGACCTTCGGTAGGACTCCCTACGAGGCCACGAAACGTGTGAAATGTGGGACCCGACAAGCGTGACGCCCACGTGCGAAGTTTCCATCTGGAACGTTCGGTGGAGCTCCCTATGGGGCCACGAAACGTGTAAGGCGTGACGCCCACATGCGAACTGCGCAACTGTGACCTTCGTTGGAGTTCCCTGCGAGGCCACGAAACGTGTGAGGGGTGTGCCGAAACGGGCGTGACGCCATCATGCTAACCGCGCCACTGTGACTTTCTCTGGGGCCACGAAACGCGTGAGGGGTGTGCCGAAACGGGCGTGACACCCACATGCGAACTGAACTACTGGGATCTTCGGTAGAGACCACCATGGGCCACGAAACGTGTGAGGGGTGTGCCGAAACGGGCGTGGTGTCCACTTGCAAACTGCGCCACTTGGACCTTCGGTAGAACTCCCTACGGGGCCACGTAACGTGCGAGGGGTGTGCCGAAACGGGCGTGACGCCATCATGCTAACCGCGCCACTGTGACTTTCTCTGGGGCCACGAAACGCGTGAGGGGTGTGCCGAAACGGGCGTGACACCCACATGCGAACTGAACTACTGGGATCTTCGGTAGAGACCACCATGGGCCACGAAACGTGTGAGGGGTGTGCCGAAACGGGCGTGGTGTCCACTTGCAAACTGCGCCACTTGGACCTTCGGTAGAACTCCCTACGGGGCCACGTAACGTGCGAGGGGTGTGCCGAAACGGGCGTGACGCCATCATGCTAACCGCGCCACTGTGACTTTCTCTGGGGCCACGAAACGCGTGAGGGGTGTGCCGAAACGGGCGTGACACCCACATGCGAACTGAACTACTGGGATCTTCGGTAGAGACCACCATGGGCCACGAAACGTGTGAGGGGTGTGCCGAAACGGGCGTGGTGTCCACTTGCAAACTGCGCCACTTGGACCTTCGGTAGAACTCCCTACGGGGCCACGTAACGTGCGAGGGGTGTGACGAAACGGGCGTGATGTCCACCTGCGAACTGCGCAACTGTGATCTTCGGTGGAGCCACCATGGGGCCACGAAACGTGTGAGGGGTGTGCCGAAACGGGCGTGACGCCCGCATGCGAAATGCGCTACTGGGACATTCGGTGGGGCTCCCAGGTGGGGCCACGAAACGTGTGAGGGGTGTGCCGATATGAGCGGCGCGGACGCATGCGGACACCGCAGCTATGGCCTTCGGTAGAACTCCCTACGCGGCCACGAAACGTGGGAGAGGTGCGCCAGCGATCAGAATGGCGATGATGATGATGATGATGATGATGATGATGATGATGATGATGATGATGATGATGATGATGATGGTGGTGGTGGTGGTGGTGGTGATGATGATGATGATGATGATGATGAGATGATGGTGATGATGGCGACGTCGATGATTATGGTGTGATGCTGATGCTGATGCTGACGGTGCTGGTGCTGAAGCGTATGCTGATGCTGATGATGAGTGTGATGCTGATGCTGATGCTGATGCTGATGTTCATGACGACGCCGACGACGTCGACGACGTCGACGACGACCACGACGACGGCGGCGGCGGCAGTGGCGGCGGCAGCGACGGAGGGGATGGTGGTAGTTGTGGCGTTGTTGTGATTGTTGTTGGTGGTGGTGGCGGCGGCGGCGGTGACGACGACGATGATGACGATGATGATGACGACGACGACGACGATGGTGATGATGCTGATGATGATGCTGATGCTGATGACGCTGATGGTGATAGGGGCGGTGGCGATGCTGATAATGAGGATGGTGATGATGATGGTGATGATGATCGAGATGACTATGGAAATTATGCTGGGAATGATTATAATGAGGAGGCTGATGGTGAGAATGAGGAGGGCGATGCCGTTGCTGATGGAGTGGTAAAGATAGTGATGACGATGACGATGATGGTTGTGATCCTGATGATGGTGATGGTGATGGTGTTGATGATGGTGATGGTGACGTTGATGATGCTGAGTATGATGATGATAAATATAATGATGATGATGATGATGATGATGATGATGATGATGATGATGGTGATGATGATGATGATGATGATGATGATGCTGATGCTGATGCTGATGCTGCTGATGCTGATGCTGATGCTGATGCTGATGCTGATGCTGATGCTGATGCTGATGCTGATGATGCCGATGCTGATGCTGATGCTGATGATGATGATTATGATGATGATAGGGGAGGGAGGAAGGGGATGATGATGATGATGAGGAGGAGGAGGAAGGAACGCGGGGCGCTGCCTTTTCATAACGAGGACCCAACACCACAGAATGGTTGGGAAAATTAGCCTGGCGAAGGACCCAACCATATACAGGTGTGAGTGCCGCAGTTGTGAAAATCGTCTTCGGTGGTCTTCGGTGGAACTGCCTATGGGGCCACAACATGTGGCAGGCGTGCCGATTTGGGGAGGGTGGGAGGGCGCATGTGAACCCTCCCACTATGATCTTCAGTGGGGCTCCATGTAGGGCCGCGAAACGTGTGAGGGGCATTCCGGCGATCATAATGACGATGATGGTGATGATGACGTTGATGCGTATGATATGATGCTGATGATGATGGTGTTGGTGGTGCTGGTGATGATGGTGATGTTGCTGCTGATGATGATGCTAATGCTGATGCTGGTGCTGATGCTGATGATGATGAGGAGGAGGATGACGACGACGACGACGAGGCTCCCCCGTCCTCACAGGGAGTGACCGAGGCGCACATTGCCCAGCCTCCACAGCGTTGAGCAGGAACAAGAGAAGCGACCAGAGCACAAGAAGTCGGAGCGGGAGCAGAAACAGGAGAAGCAGGAGGAGACAGGACAGGAGGCGGAGAAGGTGAAAGAGGAGTGGTATATCCCTCTCTCCTTTTCCCCGGAGGAGGAAGACGAGTAGGAGGGGCCCGAAACCAGTGTCGAAAATGATCTCCTCCTCCTCCTCCTGCTCCTCGTCCTCACCCATCCCTGGTCTCGCCTTTCCTTCTCCTCCTCCTCCTTCTTCAGCATTAGCATCATCAGCATCATCATCATCATCATCATCATCATCATCATCATCATCATCACCATCATCATTCAGCATCATCATCACCATCAGCATCAGCATCAACATCATCATCAGCATCATGATCAGCATCAGCATCAGCATCAGCATCAACATCATCATCGGCATCATCATCATCATCATCATCATCATCATCATCATCATCATCATCATCATCATCATCATCATCATCATCATCATCATCATCATCATCGTGATCATCATGATCAGCAGCAGCATCAGCATCAGCAGCATAAGTAGCCGGCATCATCGTCATCAGCATCGTCATCATCATCATCATCATCAGCAGCAGCAGCAGCATCATCGTCATCAGCATCGTTATCACCCTTAGCATCATCATAATCACACCATCAGCAGCATCACCAACACCACCACCATCCTCATCGCCATGAGCATCGTCATCATCAGCAGCAGCAGCATCATCATCATCAGCATCATCAGCATCACCATCATCATCAGCAGCAAAAGCGTCAGAACCACAATCGTCACCATCATCATCATCATCATCATCATCATCACCAGCAGCAGCAGCATCATCAGCAGCAGCATCATCATAGTCAGCATAAGAAGTACCATAATCATCATCGTCGTCAGAAGCAGCAACATCATCAGCATCATCATCGTCAGCATCAGCATCGTCATCATCATAATCAGCATCATCATCGTCATCATCAGCATCATCATCAGCAGCAGCATCATCAGCAGCATTATTAGCAGCATCATTATCTTCATCGTCCTCATCATCGGCCACAGCATCAGCAGCAGCATCAGAATCATCATCAGCATCAGCATCATCATCATCGTCATCATCATCCTCATCAGTACATCATCAGCATCAGCATCATCATCATCAGCAGCATCACCATCATCATCATCATGCTCATCATCATCACCACCATCCTCATCATCAGCAGCACCATCATCATCATCAGCAGTATCAGCATCATCATCATTATCATCATCATAATCATCATCAGCAGAAGCAGCATCAGCATCAGCATCATAATCATCCTCATCTGTACATAATCAGCAGCAACATCATCGGCACCATCATCAACATCACCATCATGGTCATCCTCATCATCACCGCCATCCTCATCATCAGCAGCATCAGCATCAGCAGCAGCATCATCATCAACATCATCATCACCATCATCAGCAGTACCATCATCAGCATCATCAGCATCATCAGCATCATCAGCATCATCATAATCCTGCTCCTCATCCTCCTCCAGCTCTACAAACTTCCAGAAACGTTCGAAACCCCTGCAGACTTCCAGAGACCTCTGATCACTTCGGAGAACCACATATTACCTCTGGAAATATCTGAACACATGCTCCTCACTCCGCTCATCACACCTCCACACCCTCCCTCCCTTTGCTCCCCTCGCTTCGTCTCTCCCTCCACCGTCATCCCCTCCTCCCTTCCCCTCCATCTCTCCCTTCCTGCCCCCCCTCTCTCTACAGGATCCTCCCCCTCCCACTCCCCTCCCTCCCGTCTCGTATCCCTCCTTCCCGTCCCTCCTGCTCTCCCGCCACTTCCTCCCTCATCCACCACCCTTCTCCGGGATCTCTCAGGAACCTTTCCTGAAGCCCTCCTTGGAGCCCTGCTGAAACCCTCCCCCCCCTTGTGGCCTCCGTGCCAGCGCGAAACGGAATGGCAAGCTCTCCGGAGCACAGCGACGCCCGCCCCACAAGGGATAAAGGAGACCCCCAGAGCAGCTCAAAAAGGAGGAGGAGGAGGAAGAGGAGGAGAATGGAGGAAGGGAGGAGTGAGGAGGAAGGAGGGAGGAGGAGGGAGGAGGGAGGAGGAAGAGGAGGCAGGGAGGAGGGAGGAGGGAGGAGGGAGGAGGGAGGAGGCAGGAGGGAGGAGGGAGGAGGGAGGAGGAAGGGGGAGGGGGGAGGGGGAAGGGGGGAGGAGGAGGGAGGAGGGAGGAGGCAGGAGGGAGAAGGGAGGAGGAGGAGGGAGGAAGAGAAGAAGGAAGAGCCAGAAGTGGCAATACAAAGGCAGGAAAAAGACAGAATCAGGTTGGCACAAGACGAGTCTCTGAGAGCCGCAACGAGGGTGCGCTTTGAGCGCCGCGATCGTTCCGAGAGCGCTCCACTACGCCCTGAGAGTGCTCCAGAACGCCCTGAGAGCGCTCCAGAATGCACCGGGCGCTGTGACTCGCTGCCCTGGCTCTGCCAGCCCTGATGCAGGGCGGCGCCAACCGTCCGCCTGCAGCAGCCCTGGCCAGGCCAAGACGAGGGGAGGCTCTGGGCCCCGTCGGGGCGCCCTCTGGGGGACAGAGCAAGCCCCGACAATACCTGGCCGGCTCCAGTGGCCGGCCACCGCCGTGGGCCCCGCTTCCTGCCACCGCGCAGGCCATTCTGCTCGGCACGATCCCCGGGCCCCCCAGAGGCCCCCAGAGGCCGCCGGCCCTCTCCCTCAGGGCTGGACCTAAACGGTGTTTTGGCGTTTTCGTGGGCCGTTTTCGGTTCGACGTCGTTTTGCGGTAAAGGCGGACAGAAGACAAAACGAGGGAAAACGAAAACAAAACGAGAACGAGAAACAACGTTTAGGTTCAGCCCTGCTCTCCCTCGCATGGGCTTCGCGCCGCGGGTTGCTTCCGGTGGGCAGGGCCCGAAGCCGGCCGTTTGAACTTCCGCGCCCGCGCTGGCGTCGCCGCCGTGTGCTCAAGAGGCCCGCTTGGCATCGGATCCCGATTCCCTCCCGGGGTCCATCCTGGCCCGTTTATCGGGGGCGGCCAAGAGGGGTGCGTCCAAAAGAGGGGGGCGCAAATCATGGCCGGCGGCATGCGCGCGGCACAGGGGATGGGCCAGGGACGTAATGAGATAAGAAGGGGCGCCATGAAATCTGGGGAGATATCATGGCCCCCGCCATGATATCTAAACCCCCCCTAGTCATCACCCCCCTCTTTGCCGCCCCCGAGTTTAACGAGCCCGTGCAACCAGCCGGGTCGACCACCCGTGCCTGGAGGGGAGCAAAGCGGGGACCGTGACCAAGACAGAGCACGGCAACGTCGTGTCGATCTTGGTCACCGTCAACCTTGGTCAGCGTCAGTTCGTGGATCAGCCTCGCGAGTCGGCCAAGGCGTACGTGGACTATGACCGAGATCGGCATCGGCAAGATCCCGCGACACTTTGGTTACGTTCCCCGTATTTCTTCCCTCGACAGCCGGCGTCGCCGCCGCGCCGAGCGGGCGCGGACCTGCTGCGGAGGACGGTCGGACTGCCGGGTGGTGTGAGAGTCCCCTGCGCGGCAGCGAGCGGTGGCACGCGACAGGACACATCGCCTGACTGGCACCGCGCTATCGCGCCGGTGTCCGCTCATCTGGCATCTCCCCCTCGAGCGGAGCGTTGCCCTGCGCCGAGGGGTCCATGGAGGCATAGTACGGGCGAGCCACGCTTCCTGGTGGTGGGGCACACAGGGTGGCGGGGGGGGGCAAGGGGGGCAGCCTCGTGAGAAGGCAGGGGCTTCTTTGGAGGGCTCGGGAGCCGCTCGAAGGACTCGAGGACCTCTGGGAAAGCCTCTCGCCCAGAAGGCGGGAGGGCCTCCGGCAGGCCCCCTGCCCCTGCCATCGCTCGGGCGTCCATTCCCCGTGCATCGCTTCGGTCTTACGCGCGTTGCTTTTTTTTGGTTCACAAGATGAGCCAAAATGCTCGTGGTGGGTCTTCCCCGAAGAAATGCTATCCTGGCGAAGGATCCAACGATACGCTGTCGTGAGTACCGCATTGTGGGTACCGCTTTCGGTGGAGCCCCCCATGAGGCCACGAGACGTGTGAGGGGTGTGCCGAAATGTGCGTCGGGCAAATGCGGGCCCTGCCACTGGGGCCCTAGGTGGAGCTCCCTATGGGGCCACGAATCGTGAGGGGTGTGCAAAAATGAGCGTCGGGCGCATGCGGACCCTGCCACTGGGGCCCTTCGGTAGAGTTCCCTAATTATGGGGCTACGAACCCCGTGAAGGGGGTGCCGAAATAGTTGACACCCGGAGGGCAGAGGCAGGAATGGGAGGAGGGGACGGAGGAGGAGAGGAGAAGGGACGCGGGGCGCTGTCTCTTCAAGACGAGGACCCAACACCACAGGATGGTCGGGACAAACGTGCACACGTCCGAGCGATGCCGAGGGGAGGGCCTCCAGCAGGCCCCCCCCCTGCCCTTCTCCAGGGCCGCCGCCCCCGCCCCCGCCGCGCCCCCGGTCTGCGCGCGTCGCCCGTCCTCCACCAAAATCTCCGGGGCCACCAGAGGCCGAGGCGCCCGAGCCTGCGGCCCCCGCGACCAGGGCGGCGGAGGCCTGGGACTGCGCCGTGGGCTGTGGGCGCCCCCACATCAGGTTCACCTTTTTGTCCTTGATCTTCAGGACCCGGTAGCACTTCGCCATGGCCTCCTCGGCCTCTTCCCTGTTGACGAAGGTGATGAAGGCGCAGGACTGCTTGGGTATCATCTTCACGCTGCGGATCTCGCCGTAGACGTACAGCTTGTCGCGGATATCCTTCTCCTTGATAGCCGTATCCAAGCCACCCATGTACAAGGTGGTGATGGCCTTGTCCTCGGGAGCTGACGGCGTCATATCCTCCTCGGCTCTCCGGATATACTTTGCTGCTAGCGGGTCGTTCTCCCCGTGGAACCGGTCGCGTAACTTCTGGTTTGCAAGTTCTCCACCCTGTGGCAACTCATGGCGGAAAGGGCAATCCTGACCACGATTGCAAGCCCCTTTCACGTAGAACGTGCAAATTCGGGCTTCGTTTCTCTTGTAATACGGAGTCATCCTTGCAAGACGCTGCAGCATAGGATGTGCTCCGACCTTACCATAAGGTACATCCCCACCGTCCGTTTGCTTCGACAACTCCTGAAGTTGATAGTCGCGGCCAACGCGAGAGGACGGGAGAGAGATCTTGCTCTGACCCTGCTCCTCCATGTACCTCAGCATGCTTGGGGGACACTGGGAGCAGCGTGGTGCAACCCTTCCAGAGCAACAAGTCCGAGAGAGAGAGAGAGGAGACAGAGAGAGAGAGAGAGACGCTGAGTCTAGAGTGAGAGCGTTGTGCATACCAGATCGACCGAACGAAACATTCGGCGTCATCCCGTTCCATGAATTCGCGAGCCTCATATCACACTCGTGCGCATACAGGGTCACACGATCGCGCCCAGACGTGCTTGACGCAAATACATCAGCACGTTTACGCGACCGTCCGCATGTGTGAGATGCATAGAATCATGCATGCGGCCACATGTGTATTTCCGACAAGTCAGCGCTGGCGTCCAAGATTATGCATCCGCGTTTACATGCACGAACTCATCCACGAAAACCAGCGCATACAGCATCTCATGGCTTCAATTGCACAATATGCCCTCCACGACCTACTAGAACGGCGTAACGGGTCTCCCTACATCAAGCGGCGTGCTATCACATAGTACCGTAAGTCGAACCATGTACGAAGCAAAGACTACACTGGCGCACACACACACACACACACTCGCGCACACACACACACACACACACACACACATTCACTGCGCTGCCCACGCACACGTACTAGATATTACCCTGGCGGGGGACCCACCCATATGCAGACCTTCATATCGCAAGGCAGGCGGGGCACGGGGCCACGAAACGTGTGAGGAGTGTGTCGAAATGGGCGGCGGGGCGCATGTGGACGAACCCCCCAGAAGCCTTTAGGTAGAGCTCCCAATGCAACGAAACGAATGAGGGGTGTGCCAAAGTACGTCTGAAGATCTCAGAACGACGATGGTGATGGTCATGGTCATGGTCATGGCCATGGTGACGGTGACGGTGATGGTGATGATGATGATGATGATGATGATGATGATGATGATGATGATAATGATGATGATGATGATGATGATGATGATGATGATGATGATGATGATGATGATGATGATGATGATGACGATGATGATGATGGAAATACTGATGGTGATGGTGATGATGATAATGATGATGTTGATGATGATGATGATGATGATGATATTGTTGTTGTTGTTGTTGATGATGATGATGATGATGATGATGATGATGATGATGATGATGATGATGATGATGATGATGATGATGATGATGATGATGATGATGATGATGGAGAGAGCGTGATCCACCGCCGCTTTACTGTGGAAAATTCCCCCATCTTCCTCCGGAACCCAGGGGTCCCCCCCCCCCCCCTTCGATAATCCACACCCCCTGCTGGAACCCCCCCCTTCCCCCGGCCAAACCCCCCCCTAACCCCTCCCCCCCCCCTCCTGGAAAACCAGGGGGTCACTACCGGTTCGAATCCCCCCCCTCCAAAAAACCGGGGGGGGGGGTCACTACAAGTGCGAAGCCCCCCCCCTCGCCGCCGGCAAACGATTCCCGCTCCTCGAGACAGTGGGACAGCAGAAAACCGGGCGGGGGTCACTACCGGTTCGAGCCCCCCCCCCGCCGGAACACAGGGGGGGGTCACTGCCAGTTCGACCCCCCCCCCCCTCCAGAAAACCGCGGGGGTCACTACCGGTTCGAACCCCCCCCCCCCCCCCCTCACCGCCAGCAAACGACTCCCGAATCCCCACCACAGGTCCGCACCACATCCCCCACCGCTGTCCCCAGCACCACCGTCCACACCACAACTGTCCCCACTTTCCCCACCTCCGTCCCCACTCTCCCCACCAGTCCCCCACCACTGCCGCACTGTCCCCACTGTCTCCACCACTGTTCCCACCACGGTCCCACTCTCCCCACTTTCCCCATGGTCCCCACCACTGTCCCACTGTCCCCACTGTCCCCACTGTCCCACTGTCCCCGCCACTGTCCCACTGAGCTGTCCCATTGTTCCCACCAGTGTCCCCACCACTGTCCCCACTGCACCCGTTTCCCACCACCGTCCTCACCACCGCCCTCCCCACTGTACCCACCACCACCGTCCCCACCACTGCCCCCACTGTCCCCACTGCCCCCACCACTGTCCCAGTCCCCACACCACTGCCCCCACCACCACCGTCCCCACCACTGTCCCACTGTCCCCACCACTGTCCCAGTGTCCCCAGTGTTCCCACCATTGTCCCCGCTGTCGCCACCAGTGCCCCCACCACTGTCTCCCTGTCCCCACTGTCCCACCACGGTCCCACTCTCCCCATTGTCCCCACTGTCCCCGCCACTGTCCCATTGTCCCCACTGCACCCACCACTGTCCCACTGTCCCACTATCCCCGCCGCTGTCCCACTGTGCTGTCCCACTGTCCCCACTGTCCCCACCACTGTCCCACTGTCTCCACTGTCCCCACCACTCTCCCCACTGTACCACTGTCCCTACACCGTCCTCACCACCGCCTTCACCACTGTCCCCACCACTACCGTCTCCATCACTGTCCCACTGTTCCCACTGTCCCCACCACTGTCCTCACCACTGTCCCGCTGTCCCCTCACCACTGTCCCCACCACCACCGTCCCCTGCCCACTGTCCCCACACCACTGTCCCCACCACCAACGTATCCACGACTGTTCCACTGTCCCCACCACTGTCCCCCTGTTCCGAGGAGCGAGAATCGTTTGCCGGCGGCGAGAGGGTGGGGGGTTCGAACCGGTAGTGAACCCCCCCCCTTTCATGATGGACTGGGAGGGGAAGGGGGAAGAGGGGGGTTCGAACGGGTAGTGACCCCCCCAGTTTTCGAGGGGGGGGGGACAGGTTGGGAACCCCCAGTGACCACCCCGGTTTTCCGCAAGTAGCTGTAGAACACGCTCTTTCCGGTGATGACGGTCATGGTGATGGTGGCGAGTATGATGATGGTGATGGTGATGGTGATGGTGATGGTGATGGTGATGGTGATGGTGATGGTGATGGTGATGGTGATGGTGATGGTGATGGTGGTGATGGTGATGGTGATGGTGATGTTGATGGTGATGGTGCTGGTGGTGGTGATGATGCTGATGCTGATGCTGGTGATTATGGTGATGGCGACGATGCTAGTAATAATGGTGGTCATGATGCTGATGGTGATGATGATGCTGACGATGATGATGATGATGATGATGATGATGACAATGACGAGGAGGATGACGATGACGATGCTAATGGTGAGGACGACGAAGCTGATGACGATGTTGATGGCAATGGTGATGCTGGTGATGATGATGGTGATGACGATTGTGAGTGTGATGATGATGATGTTGATGATGATGATAATGATGATGATGACGATGGTGATGCTGATGTTGATCACGACGGTGATGATGATGATGATGGTGATGATGGTGATGATGGTGATTATTATGTTGACGATGACGATGGTGGTGGTCGTGGTAATGATGGTGATGATGATGCTGATGATGCTGATGATGCTGATGATGCTGATGATGTTGGTAGTCGTGATGGTGATGATACTGAACTGATTATGGCGATGCGAGGATGAGGGGGATGAGGATGACGATGGTGATGATGACGATAAGGATGAGGATGATGATGACGATGACGATTATGATGATGATGATGATGATGATGGTGATGGTGATGGTGATGGTGATGGTGATGATGATGATGATGATGACGATGATGATGATGATAAGGGTGATGATGATGATGCTGATGAAGATATTGATGGTGATGATAATGATGATGGTGATGCTGATGGAGATTATGATGATGATTAGTATGACAATGCTGATGATGCCTGTGATGATGATGGTGATGATGCTGGTGATGGTGGCGGTGACGTCGGTGACGATGGCGACGACGATGACGATGATGATGGTGATGATGATGACGTTGATGACGACGACGAAGGCGACGGTATCGAAGACGATGACGATGACATGCGGAGGGCAGTGGCAGGGAGGGGAGGGTAGTGGAGGGGGAAGAGGAAGGATGGGAGGTGCGGGGCGCTGCGGATTCAAGACAGAGACCCAACACCACAGGAGAATCGTGGCAAATGCGCACGCGTGCGCGCGTTCGACCTAAACACAGATTCGCCAACGCCTCACTCGATTCTGTGACTCGCTCGTGCGTGCACCACCTGGGCCGCGGCGAGCCACGGCTTCGGCGCGGGCTGAGACCTGCTCCTCCACCACGTGTGGTGCCCGATAGAAGGCGCTGGCCAGACTCCAGGCACGCGACCGAGGGCACTGGTCCAAGAGGGTCGCCAGGCTGAAGACATGGGCCCTCGGGCTCGAACTCTAAATCCCTGGGATGGTAACAACCAATGGACGAAGTCTCAAACAAAAAGCCCATTCTGGCCAGGGGAGGCACGTCTGGTGGTGCGACAGGAGAGAGCTGTCTACGTTCGAGGAAGAGGAATGCCAGAGGAGGACAACGAGAGACGAAAAAAAGCCCTGTCCCCCCTCGCACCTGACAGCGCTGTGGCGGATACGCGCGGCAGCTCACACAGAATCGAATCGAGCGACGGCTCGCTCAGAGGCAGGGCCCTGCCCAACCCTGCCGTCAAATCCGAGTCAGCAGGTCGTCGAGCTGGCGGTCTCGACTCGCTGACTAGGAACAGAAGGACGGGCAAAGGTCATGGAGAAGGAGGTTGCCCGATTCCCGTGCAATGCTTTCCGGTCCATTCTGGAAGTGCCCTTGCTTGACGGAGGGGGGGAAAGAGAAGAACTGAGGAAGAACCGGAGGGTGGAGGAGGGAGGAGGAGGGAGGAGGGAGGAGGCGGGAGGAGGGAGGAGGGGAGGAGGGAGGAGGGAGGAGGAGGAGGAGGGAGGAGGGAGGGAGGAGGAGGAGGAGGAGGAGGAGGAGGAGGAGGAGGAGGAGGAGGAGGAGGAGGAGGAGGAGAGGAGGAGGAGGAGGAGGAGGAGGAGGAGGAGGAGGAGGAGGAGGAGGAGGAGGAGGAGGAGGAGGAGGAGGAGGAGGAGGAGGAGGAGGAGGAGGAGGAGGAGGAGAGAGGGAGAAGGAGGAGGAGTAGAAAGAGGGAGAAAGGAAGATCAAAAAGAATGAGCGGGAGGAGAAGGAGCCACCGACCTTTCTGCGACGCCCACCTCAAGCGGCGGAGGCCCCCACAACGGGGGGAAGACGGCGCCCTGACACGGGAGGGCGTGGTGCCGGGCGGGCGGCCAAGCCGCGCGCTTGTCCCGGACCTGCACAGGCAGCCCGAACTCCAGGTCGAACAAGCACGTCTGGCACACGTTCTTCATCTTCGCGCAGCTCTGGCAAATCACCGTGGACTTGTACCGCCCCTGCGTGCCCGCCTTCGGGCGTGCAAGGGCACACCCCTGGGACTGCCAGAAGCAACCTCGGGGACGCACCGACCCGGGTCAGTGCACATCCTGCAGGATCCTGCACGCTCGCCCGGACAGTGCAACCCTGAATCTGCAGAATCCTGCAAGATCCGGAGCTCTGGCAGACCCCCGTTTGGATTGACACCCGCCCCTTGAGCCCCGACAACCTCCCAGCTTGTAGCACGTCAAAGGGGGGGGAGAAACGATCTCCGACATCCGCGGCCAGTCCCTCCGCCGCCGCCGCCGGACATCCTCCCTGCAACCCTGGGCGGGGACTTCGGCGCTGCCTCCCAGCGCCCGCGGGGGGAGCTCCAGACTGGTGCCAGGGGGGTTGGGCTGGCACACGGCCAGAGAGCGCAAGGACCGCGCTCCGCCGCCGGGGGAGAACGAGAAGGAAGCGGAGAAGGAGAAGGAAATGGAGCGACGACGAGGACGACGACGACGACGAGGACGACGACGACGATGAAGACGACGACGACGACGACGACGACGACGACGACGACGACGACGACGACGACGACAAGGACGACGGCGACGACGACGGCAAGGACTAACGTCGACGACGACGACAATGACTAACGTCGACGACGACGACGACGACGAAGACGACGACGACGACGACGGCGACGACAGCGACGAAGAGGACGACGACGACAACGACGACGACAAAGAAGACGACGACGACGACGACAAGGACGACGACGACGACGACGACGACGACGACGACGACAATAACGACGACGACGACGACGATAACGACGACGACGACGACGTCGACGACGACGACGACGACGACGACGACGACGTGCGGGAGCGGGAGGCGGGAAAGGAGAGAGGGTGGGAGGATTAGCACGGGCCCACTACTGGGTGAGGTTTTTGTTTTCCCCCCCAAGGGGTAGAACGCAGCGCGTTCAGTTGAGGAGGAAAGCAGCAGCATCCTCTTCCTCGTCGTAGCTAGGCTCAGGAGGCGGTGCCTCCTGGGCCTGACCTCTGGATCCCGGGGAGGGAGCTTCCATGGGGGCCGAAGGCCCCCGACGAGGAGGTCCCGGCAAAATCGGGTCCAGGAAACCAGCAGATCGGCGACGACGTGCGGGAGCTGGAGCAAGAACAGGTCCCCTTCGTCCTTTTTCGAAAGACAAGGGGAGGACAAGTTCCCCGTGGCAGCCGGAGAAAGCGGCAGCTGCACCTTGCCACCAGCCCGCCCTCGGGTCCCCGGCAGTCGTGCGGGCCCCAATGCGGGCCCAACCCAGGAGGATGTGTCGGAGGCCTAGAGGTGGACACCAACACCAAGAGGTAGAGACCCAGGCCTAGAGGTAGGCACCAACACTCTAGAACAAGGGCAGGCCCAGGCATAGAGGTAGACACCAACACAAGGTCGGCGGTGTGCCTTCACCGAGGGAAGATGCTCCCGATCTCGGTGGTGGTGGTACTATTCGGGCTCTCTGAGTGGCCGAACTGTTATCACCAACACCAGAATCTTGGATCATCTTACCACTGTGGAGGCAACCTCCTGTGTTAGTGCTGGCGCCTGTTTCCAGGCCTCCAAGTGTGCAGATCGCCCGCACCAGGCACAGTGGAACAGTGCAGATGTGTTCGAAGTCCAGGGCCACAAAAGGTGCAGGAGACGGACAAAAACCAACAACGGGAAGGGGTCGACGGGCCCGGGGACCCTGTGCTGACACAAGGAGGCAAATGCCATTGGAAGTGGGCGGCGATTCCCGACGTGTACACCACCACCGCGCCCGGCCAGGCGCGGAGGCGCGCACGGGGAGGGAAAATAAAACTTGAGCGGGCTGGAGAACGGGATCCGCGTTCGGTCAGGACCCTGTCCTCGAGGGCCAGGACTCGCCTCGTGTTGGCCCGGTTGGGGCATCCTGGCACCAGAGTGCAGCTGCCGATCTCCGAGCAGAGCGGGGGGAGAGCTGGGGAGACACGCTCCAGCATCAGCCTGGGTGCGCTTTCCCTCCGCCCCATCCACCTTCCACCTGAATATCGTGAAGGGCCGCACGCAGATCTTGCACTCGACGCCATAGTCCTCCTTCTGCATGCGGACGTAGGGGTTGTCACCCAGGCAGGTCTCGCAGAGTATTGGGAAGCTGCTCTTCTCCCATCCTTCCTTGTTGACTTCGGCAGCGATACGAAACCCTTTCTCGGTCATGGCGTCCTACATGCCAATGCACTTGCCACTAGGCAAGTGGCTTGAGCAACATGCGAGAGGATGACTCGGCATTAGCATGCATCGTCAACGCAGGCCACTTGATGCGTTCCAGCACTCACGCCCGTCACCAAGCCTGCTCGCTGCACAGGCAAACACCCGAACGAGACGCGTTCGCAACTCGCCGTTCCATATGCTTTACACACCCGCGCACGCGCACTGCGCTGTACATTTGCCCAATCAGAAATCACGCGGCTTGGAAGACTTCCACGGAGACACTTGCTGCAAGAAAGCCTAAGGCCAGGGCTGAAGATAGAGGACGTACAAAGAGGACGAAGGACATCTCCTGAGGACAGCGTGGCACGGCCCAAAGGAGCACCCCTAAAGAGCGGAGGACAAGAGATGGAGCTGACGTAATACACAGGACATTGAGGAGAGGCTGGTCGACAGGTGGGCAGGGAAGGCGGTTGAAACAGGTTGGGCTTCAGCCCTCCCTAAGACGAGACGGCTCAAGAAAAATCGCCGGCCCAACGGGCCAAAGGCGTGCTGAGATTTCCAGTAAGATGTTCAGAGTGTTTGTGTCGTACTAGTTCGCGCGCGCGGGGCGGCCCCTGGGGGGCCCAGTGCACAAAGTACCCGAGCAGGTCGGGTCAGAGATCTCCAACAGCGCTCCAGGAGCGCTCCACGGGGCCAGAAGGAGAGCCCAAGAGGGTCCGACACGGCCCAAAAGCGCTCCAAGAAGTCCAAAATGGCTTCTTCACTGTCCAAGGGACACCTAGAACGCCCCAACAGCGCTTCCAGAGGTTTCCCACGAAAGCCCCGAGAGGCTAAAAGTAAGTGTTTTCATATGGTGTTTGTAGGAATTGAAGCGATCTAACAGATTTCGGGCTCACGACGCTCCAAGACGGTTAAAAAGCCCTAAACATCGCCCCAAGACGGCCCCCAAGAAAGCCGTAAAACGGCCCAAGAGGATCCCATGAAGGTCCAAGAGAAGAGGCCACCAAGACGGCCCCAAAGGCCCTGAAAAGGGGGAACCCGAACTGAGATGTCGAGTCCTTCCCACAACAGTGGCCTCCGAGACTGCCAGAAGGCACCCAAAAGGGCCTCAGAGGCCCCCGAGCCCCCCCCCCCAGAGGCCCCACGAGGCCCAGAAAGTGCCCCCGCGAACACGCAGGCGAGTGCCACCGATGCTACAATATGGGCTGGCAGAATGAGCGAAACCATGGACTTCGGTGGGCCCCCTGCGAGCCCTCACCGCGTTAGTCTTCGAAGGTAGGTCATGAAGCGGAAGATGATGGAGGAGAGTGAGCTGCATGCATTAGTTCATGATAGGAGCGGCCTCGCGCATTCCGCCAGTCCGATGAGGGCCAAACCCCACCATTCCCCTGGGGCACGTAAACATAAACGACCTACGAACCCGGAAAGGAATTCAGAAACGCGAGGCATGGCTACGTTTTCAAGACACCTGATGGGGCGGCACGCAATTGCAATGCTGAAGATATCGATGGTGATGTACCGTGCCAAGGATTATGCTGTGCTGTGTCGCGCAGAAACGAGACGTGTCATGCCGCAAAGAAGTGCATTGTGCCCTGTAGTGTTGTGGATCAAGTCGCCCTTGGCATCCGACTCCTGGCCGAACTGATCTGGATCTGAAGCTCGAGCTGCCTGAGAGCTGCCTGAACGCCTAGCTGGCCCAAAACTGGTTGCAGTCAAAACGTGTGGGACGCTCAATCAGCTCGAGCTCAAGATCCGACTCAGTTCCAAAACGGGACGAGACGACACGGGGCGCAAGGCGCATAGACGCGCCACGAAATGCGCCAGGGGCGCACTAGGGGATGCGATAAGAGACGGTTCCGGGGACGTGAACAGGGACGCGCCATGGAACGGGCAGGGGACAGGCCAAGGAACGCGACAGAGGACGAGCCAGGGGATGCGCCGAGGAGGAAAAGGCATACGCCGTCCCACTCTGAGGCGTTAGGAAACCATGTTTTATCACGCTTGTCCCAATCTGGGGCGTTAGGAACCCACGTGTTTTCCCCTGGTCAGGCCACCCAGGGACGGATATCGAAAATGTGGTCGTGAAAAACACAAAAGAATATCCAGCCCGGGGCAACCATCTTAGATACTGCTGGACACGTAACAGAAAATGCTCCAGCTCGGGACCACCATGTTAGAACCCCCTTGGGTGGCCTGGAAACGTGAAGGCACGCGTTTCCACCTAGGGGCAGCCATGTTAGATACCCCCCTGAATGGCTAGGACACGTGAAAACACGTGCTTCCAGCTCGGGGGCACCATGCTAGATACCTCTCTGGGTGGCCTGGAAACGTGAAAACACATGGTTCCAGCTCGGGGCCACCATGTTAGATACCGCCATGGGTACCCTGGGTAGCCTGGACACATGAAAACACGCGCTTCCAACTCGGGGACACAATGCTAGATACATCTCTGGGTGGCCTGGACACGTGACAACACGTGGTTCCAGTCCGGGATCACCATGTTAGATACACCAATGGAAAGGGAGTCTGCAAAATCACCAGACCAAGGAATTGCGCCAGGTTATTGCACATCTGGTGTCGATGTTTTGGTTTTGTCTGGCGTGTGTGGGCCCCCACGCTGAGGGCGCCCAGACGACCACATGTTACATACCCACCCACCCCTGGGTGGCCCGCATACGTAAAAACAAATGGTTCCAGCTCGGGGCAGCCATGTTCGATACCTCTCTGGGTGGCCTGGACACGTGAAAACACTTGGTTCCAGCTCGGGGGCACCATGCTAGATACCTCTCTGGGTGGCCTGGACACGTGAAACACGTGGTTCAATCTCGGAGCCACCATGTTATATACCTTTTTTTCTGGGTGGCCCGGACAGATGAAAACACGTGGTTCCAGCAAGGGGCACGAGGCAACCATCTGAGCACCCCCCCTGGGCGGCCTGGACACCTAAAAGCACGTGGTTCCAGCTCGGAGCCACCATGTTAATTACCCCCTGTGGGTGGCCTCCTAGAAACGTAAACACACTTGGTTGCCGCTCGGAGCCATCATTTTAGTGACCCCCGCTGGTGGCCTGGACGCGTAAAAACACACGGCTTCAGCGCGGGACCACCATGAGATGACCCCCTGGATGGCCTGGAAACAAAAAAACGTGGCTCCAGCTCGGAGCCACGATGTTAGACCGAGTTGGCGGCCCGGAAACGTAAAGACACGTGGTTCCAGCTCAGGGCCACCATGTTGGGTACCCCTCTGGGTGGCTTGGATACGTGAGAACACGCGTTTCCAGCTCCGGGGCACCATGCTAGCTACCTCTTTGGGTGGTCTGGACACGTGAAAACACGTGGTTCCAGCTCGGGGTCACCATGTTAGATACCCCAGGGGGGAATCTGGAAAATCAAACGCCGGAAAAACTGTTGCAAGTTATTACGCTTCTGGCGTCGCTTTTTTTGAGTTTGTCTGGCGTTTGTGGGCCCCACTCTGGGGAGGATCAGACGATCACATGTTAAATGCCCACCAAGTGGGAAGCCCGTACACGTAAAAGCACGTGCCTCCAGCTCGGGTCAACCATGTCAGATACCCCACTGGGTGGCCTGGACATGCAAAATTAGCCTGACGAAAGACCCAACCATACGTAGTTGTGAATACCGCAATTGTGGATATATTCCTCGGTGGCGCCCCCGGGCCACGAAACGAGTGAGGGGTGTGCCGAAATGGGGGGGTGGAACTGCATGCGACCGCAGCCACTGGGGCGTTCGGTGGAGCTCCCTATGGGGCCACGAAACGTGTGAGGGGTGTGCGAGAATGGGGGGTGGAACCGCATGCGAGCGCAGCCACTGGGGCGCTCGGTGGAGCTCCCTATGGAGCCACGAAACGTGTGAGGGGTGTGCCAGAATGGGGGGTGGAACCGCATGCGGGCGCAGCCACTGGGGCCTGGAGCTCGGTGGTGGAGCTCCCTATGGGGCCACGAAACGTGTGAAGGCCAGAATGGGGGGTGGAACCGCATGCGGGCGCAGCCACTGGGGCCTTCGGTGGAGCTCCCTATGGGGCCACGAAACGTGTGAGGGGTGTGCCAGAATGGGGGGTGGAACCGCATGCGGGCGCAGCCACTGGGGCCTTCGGTGGAGCTCCCTATGGGGCCACGAAACGTGTGAGGGGTGTGCCAGAATGGGGGGTGGAACCGCATGCGGGCGCAGCCACTGGGGCCTTCGGTGGAGCTCCCTATGGGGCCACGAAACGTGTGAGGGGTGTGCCAGAATGGGGGGTGGAACCGCATGCGGGCGCAGCCACTGGGGCCTTCGGTGGAGCTCCCTATGGGGCCACGAAGCGTGTGCCAGAATGGGGGGTGGAACCGCATGCGGGCGCAGCCACTGGGGCCTTCGGTGGAGCTCCCTATGGGGCCACGAAACGTGTGAGGGGTGTGCCAGTATTGAAAACCGCATGCGGGCGCAGCCACTGGGGCCTTCGGTGGAGCTCCTATGGGGCCACGAAACGTGTGAGGGGTGTGCCTGAATGGGGGGTGGAACCGCATGCGGGCGCACTGGGACCACGAAACGTGTGAGGGGGTGGGGCCAGAATGGAGGGGTGTGCCCGCATGCGGGCGCAGCCACTGGGGCCTTCGGTGGAGCTCCCTATGGGGCCACGAAACGTGTGAGGGGTGTGCCAGAATGGGGGGTGGAACCGCATGCGGGCGCAGCCACTGGGGCCTTCGGTGGAGCTCCCTATGGGGCCACGAAACGTGTGAGGGGTGTGCCAGAATGGGGGGTGGAACCGCATGCGGGCGCAGCCACTGGGGCCTTCGGTGGAGCTCCCTATGGGGCCACGAAACGTGTGAGGGGTGTGCCAGAATGGGGGGTGGAACCGCATGCGGGCGCAGCCACTGGGGCCTTCGGTGGAGCTCCCTATGGGGCCACGAAACGTGTGAGGGGTGTGCCAGAATGGGGGGTGGAACCGCACGCGGGCGCAGCCACTGGGGCCTTCGGTGGAGCTCCTTATGGGGCCACGAAACGTGTGAAGGATGTGCCAGAATGGGGGGTGGAACCGCATGCGGGCGCAGCCACTGGGGCCTTCGGTGGAACTCCCTATGGGGCCACGAAACGTGTGAGGGGTGTGCCAGTATGGGGGGTGGAACCGCATGCGGGCGCAGCCACTGGGGCCTTCGGTGGAGCTCCCTATGGGGCCACGAAACGTGTGAGGGATGTGCCGGAATGGGTGTGGGAAGGGGAGGAGGGGGGAGGAAGGGGAGGAGGAGGAAGGAAGGAGGAACGCGGGGCGACGTCTCTTCAAAACGAGGACCCAACACCACAGGATGGTTGGGAAAAAATTGTTCCAGCTCCGGACCACCATGTTAGATGCCCCCTGGGTGGCTTGGACACGTGAAAGGACGTGGTTCCATCTAGGGACAAGCATGTTAGATACCCCCTGGGCGACCTGGGCACGTGAAAACAAGTATTTCGCATGAGATATCCTCTGGCTTCTGGCCCCCAGGAAAGGAGCAATCTATATATATATATATATATATATATATATAAGACAAAACATGCGCTGAACTCAAGATATATGTAACAAGTATGCAAAACAAACGTTTCACTCAACGAACGAAAATGGTAATTTACCATAGGTTGGCCCATCGGAATCTGAAAAAAACAGCTTGTCGTCCGGGACAGAATCAACACTGTCATTCGTCAGCCCTACGCGACCTCGTTATCAGGCAATGCGCGGCCCCTACGCAAGATGAGGGTTGGGGACACATTACCATGCTAGTACAAAACTCTAAGAAAAATGCAAATCATGTGTGCCCCCAGGGCCACAAAGACGGGGGACCCGAACGGACATTTCGAGCTCTCAGCCCCAAGAGGCCCCCAAGAGGCCCCGAAGAAGCCCCAAGAGGCTCCAAGAGGCCCCCAAGGGGCCCCCAAACTGCCCCAAGACAGCCCAGGAGAGCCCCAAATTGCCCAGGAGGCCTCCAAAAGTGCCTCGAGACGGCGCAAGAGGAGCCCTGGACGGCCCAAGACGGCCTCAAGAGAGCCCCAGGCTGTCCCAAGAAAGCCTCTGGCCTCCTCCTCTTCCTCCTCCTCCTCCTCCTCCTCCTCCTCCTCCTCCTCCTCCTCCTCCTCCTCCACCTGCGCACTGACCAAAGGAAGAAGGGGCGAGGCCCCTCGATCCTGGCAAAACTGGAGGGGGGGCCCATCGGAGCGAGACCTTTTCGTCACCCTGCCAGGGGATGACAGCCCTGACAGGGGCCAGCGACAGGGCCCCCCCCCTCAAAACTTAAAGCGGACGAAGTGCCTGGCCACTCTCGACAAGGTCTCGGGGCCGCCAGAGCTCGATGAGCGGGACCCAGTCCCGCCCCATCTTGTAGCGGCCCTGGGCCAGGCACCTCAAAACACGGCCTCCCCAGGCGGTGGGCCTCTGGCTGCAGGCTTCACGGAAAGAGGCCTGGAGGGTGACGCCTCCAGCGCCGCACACAGCACAGACGATCCCCTTCGCCCCACTGGCGAGGGAAAGGGGAAACGCACGATGAGTGACGTGCCCGCCGCGGGCCAGAGCGGCGAGGGCGACGTCGGCCCTGGAAAGGACGGGCGGAACCACGACCTCCGGCGACAGCACGACGCAAGCTTCCTTACGCGGCGGCAGCCTGCGCTTCCCAGGAGGAACGTGCTCCGCGTCGATGTCGGCCATCTCGAGGCCTATACGGCCAGTCCAGATGGTGAGGAACTTCACAACCTTGGCCTGGGCCTTAAATATGAGACGGTACTCTGGCGACACGCGAGGGTAGGCGGCAGCCTCCTTCGCGGCAGCGTCGGCGAGCTGATTGCCCGCGCGCTGGCGCTCGGAGATGGCGCCTCGCTCGAGGTCGCCGCGCGAGGCGCGGGCCTTGACCTTGCGCAAGCGCAGACAGCCCCCCCCCCCGATATTCGAGGCAGGCCCACGCCTGGATCCAGATATCAGCTCAGGCCGACTTGGCCGAGCAGCAGAAAGCTTTTCCCCGCTGCCAGACCCCACTAAACACGAACTGAGAATCGGCCCAGAAGGTGGCGCCAGGGGCAGACAGACGGAGGGCCATGAGGAAGGCCCAGAGCTCACAAGCGCCGATGTCGCACATGCCCGCGGGGAGGCCACCAGCAACAATGGCGGCCGCAGTGGGCCGATCGTCCTGAAGGGCAACACAGGCCCAGGCGAGGGACTGGGCAGTGGGGGGGAGCTCTCCGTCGAGGAGGCCCCCGTCGAGAAAGACACCCCCGTCCAGCATGCTGGGGTCTCCTTTCACCCAGACCTCCGCGGGGAGAGGAGGCGAGGGGGGAGGAGGGGCAGGCAGCGGCACCAGCAGCCTCTCGGCGAGAAGGCGGACGGGGGGGGCTGTCGCTGGCACGGAGGAGGGAGGCGGCCACGGTAGGGGCTTCGAGACCGAAGGCCAGCTCGTGACCAGGGCACGCGAGGCGCCTGCGCAAGAGAGCGCCAGGAGAGCCGAGGCAAACCTGACGAACATCCGATTCGGAGAGCCTGCACCCCGCTCGCCGCGCCTGCGGCCACTGACCTCCTGAAACGACGGAGACGATGTACGCTTTTCCTTGGGCAGTGAGTGCTCGCAGGCCCGAAAAAACTGGGGCCAGGAAGGGCCCGCGCTGAAATGCAGGCTGGTCGAAGTGCTCGGCTACTCTGCGCCAACACCAAGCGCCCACGACGCGCGTCAGCGCGAGCACGATCGCGCGAGGACACAGCTCCGTCAACGAAACATAGCCGACGACAGGATGGTACCATCTCAGGCCGTCGATACTGATGCCCAGCCTCTTGGCCGTAGCCACACACGCGGAGAAGGGTCCACGGATAGCTTTCCAGGGCGAGAAGTGCCCTTCCAGGGCGCGGCAGGCCCCTTGGAGGCCTGCCGCGACGACGCCCCGCGGGACCCAGGACTCCCAGACCGCGGTGGCGAGGTGGAGGAGGGGCGTGATGTTTAAAGCGCACGCGGGGTCGAGCTGCCGAACCCCTAGCATCTGCAAAAATAGGGCGAGGCTGCGTCCGTGCAGGCGCTGACATTGGACGCTGGCCGGCAAAAACCTCGCCCGTCGGAGCTCGGTCTCCGAGCTGCCCGTCACCCCCGACCCGTATGCGGTGGAGGCCTGCACGGCAGCTCGGACCATGATGTGCTACGCGCTTGCGTAGCTTGCTGGCAATGGAAACTATCTTGCGTTGACGAGCGGCGGCAGAGACCCTGCGACCACGCTCGGTGGATCGCTTGATGACTCCGCCAGCCGCGTGGTCTACCCCCAGGTTGCGCTCAGACTGAACAGCAAGAACCCGACGAGAGCTGAGAACCACGGCGAGCTCATGCCTGAGGCTGGGGGTGGACGCGGGAACTCTACTCTTCTGCCTGTGGACTGGCAGGTGAATCTTCTCTAACTCCTGATGTAGCATGATGGTAGCGCTGGCTAACTCACTCTCGACAAATTGATGTGAGCCAACCTTGTGAAGCCCGAAATCGTCTACAACAACTCCTAACTGCACTTCCTGACGGGTACACGGAACAAAGGCAGCCTGGACGGTGTCGAGCGGGCAAAGAAGCACCATCTGCAGGCAGAGCGTGGAAAACTGGCAGCCAGCAAGCACAGCCTGCTGGGTGACGATGGGCTGCGAGCTGACGCCAGAATACTCGAGCACACGTGGCGAACGATACAAGTCGACGAGCAGCCGAAGCTGCCTCAGGGGAAAGCCAGTCTTCCGAGCGGCGTCAAGCAGCACATCGTGTCTGACACTTTCAAAGGCTTTGCGGAGATCGAGCAGGACGGCGCCTGCACACAACTTTTGGCTGACAGCCCACTCCGAAGAGGCAGCTTGGACCCACGCAAGCCGCTCCGAACCCCTCCCTGACGTAGACCACCAGAAACTCCGAAAGTTACTCTGCTGCCACTTCAGAAGTAGGGGCCTGCGAAGGCGTGCCTGCACGCGCGCTGGCACGTGCAGCAGTGCGATGGGACGCAGCCCACCTGTGCGCTTGGTTAAAAACACGAGTTTGCTCCAGCAGCTGGGCCAGGCCAGCTCGCCCTCGATGGGGAGGGTGAGGAGGCGGAGGGAGGCGAGGCCGTCGTCACAGAGGTCGAGGAGCTGGCGAGGTCTGATCTGATCGAAACCCGTGCCTGATGACGCCTTGAGAGTCTTCAGGCAGGCACGAAGGCCGTCAACCGAAAAATCTGGCAACGGCGGCCCCATGTCGACTGGCCGACCGAGCGGGGCCTCCTCCTCCCCCACCCTCCAGAACGAACCCCACCCCTCCACTAAAAGTAGCATCTCCTGCTGCAAAGAGGCCGGGGCAGGTCTAGCCTCGCCAGCAGCGCTGAAAGAGGGGCTGGAGTACCAGGGCGTCGGAGGCTTGCTGACTGCAAACAGGGCACCGCCTCCAGCGTCGCTGTGCTTGCGGGCCCAAGTCTTCCATTCTTGGCCCCGCTTGCGCTCGGCATCACGCTGCAGAGTAGTGGCCAGGTCGCGGGCCTCTGAGCACAGAACAGATGCGAGCGACCAGTCGAGGTAGCTGGCCCCGTGCAGTAGGGCGCGCCATGCGCCGACGTCGAGTAGGAAACCGATTCGAGGTTGTGGCCTGCTGTCGCGCTGCCGCGAGTGTGGCCGCCCTGTCATCAGCCGTCTGAAACTTAGCAAGATCGCCTAAGATCTGCACCAACCCTCGGAACCAGACGGCAAGGGCCGAGGTGCGATGGGAACAGGGGGGAGCGAGGCACAGGCGCGCGCCTGCTCTGCACAGACAGCGGCTCGCTACGGCCCACGTAGCGCACGGCCTCGTCGGGGGGGGGGATCTGGTAGATCTCGAGAAACTCATGCTCCATTACTGTGACGAACTGTCTCCATGCAGCCTCGACGTCAGGCTGCTGATGAAGGAGAGCCAGCACGGGGTCCCGGCGCTGACTGGGCGGATAGCAACCTGCTGGCAATTCTCGAGGGAACTGCCTGGGCACTCTGACGTGCGGGAGCTGCGGGGTCTGCTTCGAGCCATGCAGCGTGAGCTTGACTGGCTTGTGGTCCTGCGTGCCCACGCCGTTGAGCACACTGATGATGGCGCCGTAGTGCAGGCCGTGCGAGACCACGTAGAAGTCCAGGACCCGTGGCGTCTCACCTCTGGCGCAGGTGGGTACGACGGGCGCGAGCGCCGTAGCCTGGAGGGACTCGGCCCAGCCCGTGCCCTGCAGCCCCTGGGGGGTGATGTTCCAGTCGCCCGTGACCACTAAAGGCACCCCGTAGCGATAAAGGATGCCGCCGATGCGCGTGAGGATCTGCCAATTCAACTGCGACACGCCCTGCGAGTCATGGAGGCACAGGTTGACCCAGAGCACACCTCCTGGGCAGACGGCCGAGAGATGCAAAATGCCGACCCTCGCCTTCTCGATGCAAAACTCTTGATCAGGGAACTCTGCCATGCCAATACGCCTGTGCACCATCTGAAGTAGACCTCCCGTATTGCCGCCTCGAGCCGTGACGGCTGCTGGCAGCCCCTTGGCTGCCCATTTTAGCATGCGAAGTTGGGCTTCCCATGCTTCAACTTGCGCCAGGTGGTGTTCCTGGACGCACACTGCGACAGATTCGAGCACTGGTTGGGATTCGAGAAGACATTCGAGACCTAGCCTGCCCGTGACATTGGCCGTGACGAAGTCCCACGATCTGTGGCTAAAGCGACGATCCTTCAGTGCGAGCCCGCTTGGCCTGATGCTCTTGCATGTACCGCATGAGCTCGTTGAAGGTGGACAGGGAAATGTGTTCTGCTTTGCGTCGAGCGCTGTCACCGCCGTCGTCAGTGCCGTCCTCATCGACGGGCATGTCCTGGGCAGCGCAGAACTCTTTGTAAAACTGGTTGTTGGGATCCGTGAAGATAGACCAGTCAGGAAGCTGAGGAGAAGCAGCTTGAGCAGGTGCAGCACCCGCGGCGGCCCGCCCCGCTGGTTGCTGCCCCGTGGCCTCCGCTGGCGCCGCATCCGCGCCTGGCTCCCCAGTGGCCCGGGCAGGCGGCGGGGGGAGCTTGGCGCGAATGGACTCCGCGAGCTCACGGAGCTGCTTCGCCTCGTCTGGCATGGCTGTGTCCAGGGATGCCGCCATCGCCTCCAACTGCGCCAGCTGGTCAGGGACGGGCACCTGGGACACGCCAGCCATCGCGCTGTAGGCCTCTGCGGCCTTGGCGGCGGCGGCAGCTGCCTGCTTCTTGAGATCCTCGAGCTGGTTACGACACTTCGCCATGTGCTGCATGGCCTTGACTGCGGCGTCCTGGGCTCGGTTGAAGCGAGACTGGGCCTGCTCGACCTGCTGTCGGAGCGAGTCTGTGGCCTGACGCGCGGCCTTGGCCGTGGAAGTGGGGGCTCCAGCGTCGAGGGCACGCTTGGCCGCCACGCGGTTGACCTGCTTGGCGGGCCAGCCCTCGGAGAGCTGCTTGAAGTCGGCCTCGGGCATGCGCGCGTAGACGGCGACGAGTTCCTCCGTGAGTGCGGCCTGCTGCGGCTGCTTTGGCGCGCTGGGCGGTGGGCCCTTGCGCCAGACTCCTTGAACGGGTGCAGCGCGACCGTTGCCGCCTGGGGAGGGGCCCTTGGGGGCGTGTCCACAGATGCGGCAAGCAGAGCGCCATGCGAAATTGCCTCGGTAACCACAACGCTTGCTGGGGCAGGTCCAGCAAAAGAAACCATCCATTGTACGCAAACTTGAGTGCGAGAGGCCCGCAGCCGTGAGGGATGAAACCTCAGTACGGTAGGCGGACTCCTTGAGACCGTTGAAAGCAGTTAGGGCCGCGAATCCCCTTGCCAAAATAACTCAGTCCGCTTGAGCAATGCCTCCGGACTTGAGCCAAAATGGCTACGGACCCCTCCTCCTCCTCCTCCTCCTCCTCCTCCTCCTCCTCCTCCTCCTCCTCCTCCTCCTCCTCCTCCTCCTCCTCCTCCTCCTCCTCCTCTCTGCTCCCCCTCCTCCTGCTCTCCTCTGCCTCCTTCTCCTCCTCTTGCTTCTCCTCCACATCCTTCTCCCCCCTCCTCCTCCCTCATCCACCTCCCCACCCTTCCTCCACCTCCCACTCATCCTCCTCCCCCTGCCCCCCCCCCTCGTTTTCATGTTCGTCGTTCTCAGGGTCGGCGGCACCGGCCGCAAAGCCTTCGCAATACTAATGATGTGTGTCCCCAGGGCCACAAAGGCATCAATTCGGCACATCCCTTACGCATGTGCTGCACCCCCAGGCCTCAGAGACACGTGAAACACGTAGGATTCCGCAGTTCAATTCTCTTACGAGCCTCAATCCGGCACACCTCTCACGCAATTCGCGCATCATTGGTGCTCAGCTGGCCCCTAAAACTGTTCATTGGGGCTTCAATTTGGCACACCCCTTACGCATTCCGTGCCCCATGGAGTTCCAGGGGGGATCTGCGGCCCTCAAGACAGCTGAGGGGGGCCTCAATTGCGCACACCCCTCTCGTACCCCCCCTCACGCACTTCGTGCCTCATGGATTCCCAGGGGCCCTCGGCTGACCCTTCAGACGGTTCAAGGGAGCTTCGATCCGACTGACCCTTACACCCCTCGTGCCCTATAGACCCCCGAAGGCCCTCTGTCGGTCACTACGACCGCCTACCCCCAATGAGCGCCAAGGTGGCCCTCAGAAAAATTGCAACGAAAAGTACCGACCCTCGTCGAAGCCGTACCCCGGACACCCGCTGATTGTAACACCTGCGTGCGAGTTTCCCCATGGGGACCGCAGTGGCTCCCTCTCTGCGGTTTCAATATCCGCCACCGTGCCTCTGGGCACAGAGTGGGCGTGTCCGCAGGCCCCTTCCCTAATCCCTGGAGCCTCAGTCCTCAGTCCTGAGGAATCTGTTGAGGGCCCAAAGCCAAAATTGCTAAATCTTCCAGGGCTTCCCGCGTCGTGACGCGTGACTTGCTCGCGCCCAAGTGGGCCCCAAGACGGGGCAAGAGAGCCCCACGAGGCCCCCAAGACAGTCCAAGAGGCCACGAGTCGCCGAAAGGTCGCTCCGAGACGCCCAAGATGGCCTCAAGATGGCCCAAGAGGCACACAAGATGCCCCCGATTGGCCTGCGAAAGGCCTCCCAAGAGACCTTCAAGAGGCAACCACTGATTGTCCCCAGGTTTGAAAGATTTGGGCGTTCTCGCCTGTTCGAATTCCGACGCTCCAGGACGGCCCAACAGGCCCCCAAGACCACCCCAAAACGGCCGAGGGCCTCCGAGAGGGCCCTAAGACGGCCTAAAAGCACCACGAAAAAGCCCAAGAGGCGCCCAAGACGGCCTAAAAGGGCCCCGAGACTGCCCCAAAAGGGGCCGAAAAGAGGGAACTGGAAACTCTCGGAACTCGGACCTGCCGCTGTCGCCGGCCAGGGCGTCGCAGGTGGGCGCCGTAGCGCCAGGCATGTGAGACATGTGCGAAGCTGGGAGGACAACATACAAATGAATGAGGTACATATACAAACATGACAAGGCACAACTAAAAAGCAAGAGAGGGAGCAGACCTGCCTACACACGTTGGCTCGGGAATATTCCGCACGCCAGCCTTGGCAATGGACATCCAAGATGGCCCGGCACGTTGTCGGATATCGTGACACCACCGCCGCTTCGGGCGGTCCGGCTTCCGACGCGCACCACACGTGGGATCACGTTGTGGGTCCCTTTGTAAAGTTTGTAGTGTCCGTTCGTGTGTTCCCGAGCTGCAAATTTTTTTGGCCCATTGCCATTTCTCTGTCGTCGCATGGGAATACAACTGTCGATTTGCAGTCGCTCCAGCGTTTTTTTCCACTCTCCATGTAGACCGCCAGATGTAATCGACCCATGGCTCCGAAACGTCGCTGCCACAGAATCCAAAACCTTGGTCGAACTGTTGATCACGTCGCCTGGGCGTGCGCACCATATTCGCAACATTTGGCGTTGCGTTTTTTCTGGGTCGGTTCTGTCCACTGTCATTGTCCACGCTTCACAACCATACAGCACACTTGAATATATCGTCCCCTGAAACAGTCGGACTCGCTGGATGATTAAATAATGTTTCCCTGTCAACTCCTGCCGTAATGCAAAGAATCTCATCAATGCCGTCGACATGCGTTTCTCCAGCTCTGCGACGTGAGATTAACTGAATTGCAACTGTTTTCCCATAGATTTCGTGGCTTTGTACGGAAGCAACACCTCGATCGTCATTCCGTTGGCCATAACGCTGCTGGGCGCCCTCTCTTTGCGAAAATTGTGGCCTCCATTGTGTAGACTTTTTGATTGTTCTGGATGTCAATCGAGCCCGGCCTTTGAAGCCTCTATGATATGATGATCCCACATACCAGTAATGTGTTGCAGCGACCCAGCCATCAGAATTATGTTGTCCGCAAAACAGAAGTTGGTAAGTCGCTCATGCCCTTGCTGTAGCTGGAGGCCAATCCGTCTCGATGTCCACTGTCGCCTGAGGTTGCGCATTATATTTTCTGATATACATTTGAACAGTAGTGAACTCAAGGGATCGCCCTGTTTCGCCCCCCTGTGTATACGCAGCTGCCTGCTCATCCTGTCAGTCCAGACTGTGGCTGTCTGTCCGTCGTAGAAGTTGGCCAGTAGATGCACGTACGCGGCAAAAGAAGGAACACGAACCGAAATCCGTGAGCTTTCGTGGGCGCGCCGGGCGCTGGGTGGGTCCGCCGAGGTTGCACCACGTTGCCGCCCGAACCGCCCGATGGGCGCTCGTCGGCGCGCCGTGCACTGGATGGGTCCGCCGAGGTTGCGCCGCATCACCTCCCGTGCCGCCTCGTGGAAGCGCGTCGGCACCCTGTGCGCTGGGTGGGTCCGCCGAAGTCGCGCCAAATTGCCGCCTGCGTCGCCTCGTGGGCGCTCGCGGGCGCCCCGTGCGCTGAGCTTAAACCCATTATCTTACACCAAATAGCTTACACCAAATCCCACCAGGCCTTTGGGGTAAGGTGGTCTAACGAAGTCTTGCTTTCCTCTTCCAACAACCATCTTCCCTTCGGGGAGGGGTACCCTCCCCTTCCCCTCCTTTAGATTTGTTGGAGGGTTCGCGATGTGTCAGGGGTTCCGTTTTCGCCCAAGATGGCTCCAAGATGGACTCCAAGGCGGCTCAAGATAGCCGAAGATGTTTCACGATAGCTTCTGACATACCTCCAGGAGGCACTCGAGGGCCACAAGACGGCTCCAAGTGCTCTCAGAGCTCCCTAAGGACCCACCCAATAGGCCAAAATCCTTCAACGATCCAGGGAAACTCAATGATTTATACATTATGGCCCCAAGATGGCCCAAGAGAGCCTCAAGAGGGGTTCGAAAGAGGCCCCCAAGACGGCCCCAAGAGCGCCCAAGACCGCCCCAAGAGGCGCAAGAGGCGATTTCGAGGCCTCGTGGGGGTGGAGGGGGGCTAGATTAAGGACATCCCCTTTTGGTCGATGGCGTCCAAGATGGCCCTAAGAGGCCCTCCGGGGCTCCCAAGGGACCCCCGAGAGGGCCCCAAGAGAGCCAAAGAGAGCTCCAAGACCCTCCAAAAAAAGCGCCCCAAGAGGAATCCAAGATCCCCCAAAAGAGCCCCAAGAGGGCTCCACGACGCCACTTTGAGGGCTCTGTCCTCGTCCCCGTTGTCATCCTCCTCCACCTCCTCCTCCTCCTCCTCCTCCTCCTCTTCCTCGTCATCATCCTTGCCCTCATCTGCCTGTTCCTGCTCCTCCTCTTCCTCGTCGTCGTGGTCGTCGTCGTCTTCCTCCTCCTCCTCCTCCTCCTCTTCCTCCTCCTCCTCCTCCTCCTCCTCCTCCTCCTCCTCCCCCTCCTCCTCCTCCGCCTCCTCTTCCTCCTCCTCCTCCTCGTCCTTCCATCGCCCACACGCGGGCCCCCGGGATGGCCTGAAGAGGCTATCCAAGGCCGCTCCCTTGCTATCAGAGATCTCTGTGTTCACCCTGGTTGTCCGCTTTACTTCAATGTACGTGTCTCTTCGTCCATTTTCCCGTCAGCTCTCATAGGTAGGGATTCTGAATGGGCCGGTGACCGGTGAGAATACAGGAAGAGTGAAGAATTGCTCACACCTTACCGCTTGTCCCGTGCCTCAGGGGGGTGTCCGTCCTGTGGCCTGAGCTCCCTGTCGATGAGTTGCTCACCCAGGTTTTTTAGTATGGGCAAGCAGTTGCACTTCACGCATGGGCTGTGGCACAAGGGGTGGTTACCCAGAGTCTAGTGGAGTTACCAGCTGGTTGCCCTGTGGCCATCGAGGGTCTGGATGCCATCTCTCCCAAGCAGTTGAAGGCCCTCATCCGAAGCAGGTCGCAGAATAGTTGATAGAGCTGGAGGCCACAGCCCAGCTAGTTTCAAATGTGCTGTCTGCCGCATGCCAGTTTCTGTTCGACCCGCCTCAGAGGTGTCTTGCTGTTGCGCTCTGCCAAAATGTCCCCCTCCCTCCCTCGCCCTCCCTCCCTCCCTCCCTCCCTCCCCTTGCTTCGGTCCGACGCGCTCCGTCCGCTCTGTCGCGGGGGTCCAATCGTACTGTACTGAACTTGCGCTCTTGGTGCCCGTGCAGGTGTATCAGCTTTGTCGTTCAGCCAGCTTGCCTGCCTGTGCTTTAGAGCCATCTGCTTGCTGCAGCGCCGGCCATTCGTGACAGCCATCCTGGTTCATCACGCTCGCAATCCAATATCCCTCCATAGATCCGATGACGTGTTTTTTTCAATACGGGATCCCCGGAAGTCTCGACCCCTTTCCGGGGACCGGTTTTTCATCCTGAGTCGTTTTTTGATCGGCGGCGACGATAGGGGCGAATAGCCAAGGGGCGGGCATTACACGTATTCGCCCGGGAGCCTTCTCGAAGACATAGATCATCGGCGCACCTGAATACATGTATTGCTTCCCCATAGGCTATTCGCCCCTGTCGTCGCCTCTGATTTGACGGTCCTGGAGCCCGGCGAGGGCACTAGAGGCCGAAAACCAAGAAAAACCTCCGTCTTGATTGTTTCAATACGTTGGATCTCTGGGCTCCCTCCCCCCCCACCCCTCCTCAAGCGCGCCTTTTTCCTCTCGAGCGCCAGCGATGCGCTGCCCGCCGCCGGAGAGCAGGGGGGGCGGGGGGGGCTCTCGCAGGACCACGCTCAGAGCGGACCACGCGCCCTCCACTCGGGGGGGGACGCAAAGGTGGGGTTGTAGGGGCAGAGGTGGGGGCTGGGAAGAAAGGCGCTCCAAACAACTCCTGGAAGAAATAGATGTGAGCATCCGGCTGGGTTCACTCCCTCCTATAACCCCACCTTGGGATAACTCAAGCCTCCGAGCCCCCGATCCGTCCACCCGGCCCACCTTGCCAGGGAGGAGGAGGCAGGGGAGCAACGAGAATCGGCACAAGCACCACCGTAGCAGGGAACAGGGAAGGCCCTCGCGGTGGTGTGACGTCGCTATGTTTCGGCGCCCCGCTGGAGGCAATCTAATCTCCTCGCCTGGGGTGGCCCCACTGGTGGTGGCGTCGCTTCTCCTCCCTCCGAAGAACAGCTTCAGAAAATTGCCATGAGCCCGAGTGGTCCTGAGGGAAACGGATCCTGAAAACCCTTGAGATCCCCCCCGAACTGGCTTTCCATCCACCGAGTCGTTCTCTGACCGCCCCAAGACCTGGGAGGGGCCCCGAGGGGCCGAGAAAAGCGAAGATCCTCGGGGCCCCTGCTGGCTCCCGGATGCCCTGGCGCTTCGCTGGAGCCGCTGTCGCCCTCCCTGGAGCCTTACACGCGGCCTCCCCTGGGGGATTGCCTTGCGGAGCCCACGACTTCCCCTTCCCCCCGAACTCCTTGGGCCCGTGGCGACTCTGGAGACCGTCCCTGGCACCCCGACACTCAAGCGAGGGCTGGCGGCAGCTCTGCCAGGCCCCCGGCCTCGTCCAGCTTCGTCGCCTCGCCGCGCGTGCAGGCGCGCGCTCGCGCAAGCTCCGCGAGCTCTTCCTCTGGCCGAGGCTCTGGGCGCAGACCGTGCCGGGGGAGGGGTGGAAGCAGTAAGGACACCGACGACGCATACGACGACGACGACGACGACGACGACGACGACGACGACGACGACGACGACGGCGGCGACGGCGATAACGACGGCCACAACGAGGACGGGGACAGTGACGGCCGCGACGCCCACCAGGATAATCGAGGACGAGCAGCAGCAACGGAAAGAGGAGCAGATGAGAAGGGAAGTAGGGGCACACGAGAAGCTGGGGGAGAAAGAGGAGGGGACAGGACTCGTGAATTATGAATAACTCCAGAGTTATGCATAAGTCTGGTCTCGAATGATACATAACTCATGAGTTGTAGTACATAACTCAAGAATTACCAGATAAGTCGGGAAGGCGGGGAGCTCGAGGAACCGCTCTCCCACCCCGTCCCGTCCCCCACCCCGCCCGGGAATTACCTAGAACTCGTAAGTGATGAATAACTCCTGCTCCGAATTATGCCGAACTCAAGAATTACATATCACCCTGGCTCTGATGAATACATGACTCCAGAAAAATGCATAAATGCCGAAAATAATGCAGAAATCGGGATTCGGTAGAATTATGGTTCTGAGCAAATGGTCCTTGAGCTATGTATAACTCCCGAGTAACACATAACTCCTGAGTTATGTGTAACCATGGTTCGAGTAATACATAGTTCCCGAATTATGTAATCTCCTGATATATAAACAACTCTGGATGTATGTATAAGTCTAGGTATTCGCAATACGTTATTCATGAGTTCTACAAAACTCTCGATGCTACATAACTCCAGAAGTATGCATAACTGTAGCGCTTCGCAAAAAAAACTCATGAATGTTACATAACTCCTGGGTTATGTAAAAGTAGGGTCTCAAGTCGTACATAACTCATGAGCTATAACTCGGGAATTACCGGATAACTCGGGAGGGCGGGGAGCTCGAGAGGCCGCTCTCCCACCCCTTTCCGTCCCGCACCCCGCCGGGGACCTATCTATAACTCGCAAATTACACATAACTCCTGCTCCGAGTTCTGCAGAACTCATGAGCTATGTATCTCTCCAGCCCTGAGCAATACACAACTCCAAAATTCTGTAACCTGAAGAGTTATGTATAATCCCGGCTCGGAGTAATACGTATATCCAGGGTTATGTAAAACTCCCGAGATATATTTACATATTTATATATATTGAGTTGGGTGTAACCATGTGTCCGAGTACTACATATCTCCATGAAAAATATAGAACTCCCGAAGTTCTCAATAACTCAAGAGTTATGTCTATCTGTGGTTCTTAGTAACACATTACTCAAGAGTAAGACACAGCTGTTCGATGAATCGTACCTTCAGAATTATGTATCACTACGGTTCAGAGAAAAGTCTAACTCTAGAGTTATGTATACCAGTAGCGGTTTCTCACAACTCAAAACTTATAAATAACTCCTGAAAGATGTACAACTCTGGTTCCGAATAGTACATAAGCCATGAGCTGTACACTAGTCCAGAATATATGATAACTCTGGGGGGGGGGAAGCTCGGGAAGCCGCTCTTCCATCCCGTCCCGTCCCCCACCCCGCCCGGGAGTTATCGATAGCAAATGAAATATCCATAACTCCTGATCCGGATAATACATATCTCAAGAGTTATCTATCACTCAAGCTCTGAATAATACATATTCCAGAAGTGCGTAGATATCCCGAGTAATACATAACTCAAGAGTTATGTATAACTCTGGCTCTGAATAAAGCATGACTCCAGAGTTGCGTATGACCCCCGATTAATACAGAATTCCTGTGCTACGTTGAACCATGCGTCCGAGTAATACAGAACTCCAGAGTTATGTACACTCCCGAGTACTTCATAACGCAATGTATAACTCTGGCACTTAGCAGTAGGTTACTCAAGATTTATCTACAACTCCCGATGATACATAACTCCAGATGGCTGTAAGACTACGGATCCACGTGATACATAACTCCAATACTGAACATAACTACGGCGGCTGCTCATAACTCATGACTGATACATACTTCTGGAATTATCAGATAACTCGGGACGGCGGGGAAATCGAGAGGCCGCTCTCCCACCCCGTCCCGTCCCTCACCCCGCCCGGGGTTTGTGAATTATACATAACTCCTGCTTCGAATTCTGCATAACCTAAGAGTTGTGTGCAACTCCGGCTCTGAGTAATACATACAACTCCCGAACAATACAATCTCTAAAGGTATGTATAGACCCCGGCCCTGAATAATACATAGATCCCGACTTATGTATAACTCCAAAGTAATGCATAACTCTTGAGATATGTGTAACCATGGCTTTCGGGACATACACAACTCGGGAGGTACGAACAATTCTGGTCATTAGTAATACATTACTATGGAATTACACACACCCCTGGAAGATACATAACTCCAAAGGTATGTATAACTACGGCTCCCCCCCCCCCAAAAAAAACATGACTCCAGAGTTAAGTAGACATGTGGCGGCTTCTCATAAGTCAAGAAATACACACAACTCCCGATTTATGTATAACTGCAGTGACAAGTAATACATAATTCAAGAATTATACAGAACTCAAGACCTATCAGGTAAGTCGGGAAAGTGAAGAGATCGAAGGGCCGTTCTCCCATCCCGTCCCGTCCCCCCCCCCCGCCTGGGAGCTGTCCATAATTCGTGATTCAAGATAACGCTTACTCATCGGAATACATAACTCAACAGGTATGTACAACTCGGGTTCTGAATAATAATTCCAGGGTTATGTTCAACCCCTGGGTGATACAGAACACATGAACTATGTACATACTCCCGCTATGAGTAATACATAACTCCCTGGAGATCGGTATAACTTCAGACTAATTGATAACTGTTGAATTATGCATGATCATGGCTCTCGAGTAGTACGTAACTCCAGATTTACGTTTGCGAGTATACATAACTCAGGAGCTATGTGTAACTTTGGTTCTTAGCGTTGCATTACTCCGGAATTAGATACCACTCTCGATGATTCATAACTCCCGAGTTATGTATAACTACGGCTCCGAATAATACTGAACTCCAGATTAGCGTATGACGGCAGCGGTTTCTCATACCTCATGAGTTATACATGACTCCTGAATAAAATAAAGTCTGGTCTCAAGTAATACACAACTTTTGAGTTGCACATGCTTCAGAAAAAATCGGATAATTCGGGAGGGAAGGGAGCTCGATTGGCCGCTCCTCCACCCCGTCCCGTCCCCCACCCCACCCGGGAGCCATGTATAACTTGCGAATTACATATCATTCCTGCTCCAAGATATACGAGATTCAAAAAATAAGTGAAACTCCGGCTCTGAGTAATACATAACTCCAGAAATATGTATAAACCCCAAGATACAAATAACTCCCGAAATATGTATCATCCCGGCCCTAAATCATACATGACTCAGGAGTTATGAGACCCCCCCGAATAACACATAAATCTTGAGTTATGTGTAACCATGGCCCTCGAATAATTACATTGCTGCAGAAGCGAGTCTAACTTGCGAGTAATACATAACTCAAAAATTATGTACATATCTGGCTGTTACTAATTCAGCACTCCAGAATTATATACAACTCTCGATGATATATTACTCCCGAGTTATGTAAAAATAAAGCTCTGAACCATACATGGCCCCAACGTTAAGTATAGCTGTAGCGGTTAAGTCATAACTCATGAGCTGTACATACCTCCTGAGTTATGGGTAACTCCAGTCCTGAGCGCTAAACATGTCATGCGTCATACAAAACTCACGAATAACTCGGGACAAACGGGAATTCGAGAAGCCATTCTCCCACCCCGTCCCGTCTCCTGTCCCGCCCGGGATATATCTACAAATCAAGAGTTATACTTATACATATATATGTGTGTATGTGTAAAACCTCTGTTAACAATTAGAACTAAATCAAGAACTACATATAACTCCGGCTCTGCATAATACATAACTCCAGAAGTACGTAGATATCCCGAGTAATACATAACTCAAGAGTTATGTAATACTGAGGCTCGGAGAGATACATAACCCCAGAGCTAGGTATATCTCCCGAATAGTACAACGGTCATGAATGTATAACCATGGCTCTCGAATAATACAAAACTCCACAATTATGCACCACTTGCGAAATACATCCATAACCAAATAATATGTAGAACTCTGGCTTTTAATAATATTTTCCGGACTTATACAAACTTCCGATGATGAATAATTCCAGAGTCATGTACAACCACGGCTCCAAGTAATACATAATTCCAGTATAAAGTATACCTGTAGCGGTTTCTCATAACTCAGGAAGGGTACATAACTCCAGAAAACATGTGCGACTCCGGTTCCGAATGAGAAAAAAAAACATGCAATATGCTTACTTCAGGAATTATCCGATAACTCGGAAGTGTGGGGATATCGAGAAGCAATTATCCCACACCGTCCCGTCCCCCACCCCGCCCGGGAATTATCTATAGTTCGTCAAAGTCTTCATAACTCCTGCTCCGAAATTAATCAAGAATGATGTGCAATTCCGGGCTCTGAACAATACATAACTCCAGAATATGTATGACTCCCGAATTATACACAAGTCGGGAGATATGTATAATTCTGGCTCTGAGTGATACTTAACTTCAGAGTTAGGTATAGCTCCTGACTAATACAGAACTCCTGAAGTATGTATAACCATGGCACTGGGTCATACAAGACTCCAGAATTATGCACAAGCCCCAAGTAGTACATAACTCCAGAGTAATGTAAAATTTTGGCTCTAGTGATACATTACTGAAGAGGTACATCTCACTCGATGACAAGAAAAGCCCGAGTTATGTATAATTGAAGCTCCAAGAAAGACATAACTCCAGAGTTATGTAATACTGTAGCGGGTTCTCATAACTCATGACTTATACAGAACTCCTAATGTATGTACAAACCTGGTCCCGAGTAAGACATAATTCATGAGTTGTACATAACTCATGATCTACTTGATAATTCGGTGAGGTGTGGGGCTCGAGAGACCACTCTCCCACTCGGTCCCGTCCCCCACGCCGCCCAGGTGTCATCTATAACTTGTGAACAATACATATTTCATGTTCCGAACACTACATAACTCAAGATTTATGTTCAACTTCAGCTCTGAATACTCCATAAAGCCGGAGTTATGTGTTACTTCCGAATAAAATGCATCACTCAAAAACTGTGTATAAATCAGGCTCTAGGTAATACATTACTCCAGAATCATGCATTAAACCCGAACATACATGATTCCCGAATTATGTATAAATCCCGTCTCGGGAAATACATGAATTGAACAAAACTCAGGGGGTACCAGATAACTCGGGAAAGGGGGGAGCTCGAGAGGCAGCTCTCCCACCCCGTCCCGTCCCACACCCGGTCCAGGAGGTACCTATAACCCGTGGGTTAAACAAAATTCCTACTCCGAGTAATACATAACCAAAGAGTTATGTACAACCGCGGCTATGAGTAATGCATAACTCCAGAGTTCTGTATAACTCTCGAATTATACAAAACTTTGGAAGTATGTAGGAATTCCGTTCTTAATAAAACATAACACCGAAGTTATGAATAATTCCCGACTAACAGATAACTCCTGAGCTATGTATAACAATGATTCTGGATGAACAGTTATGTATAAAACTGTGGTCATTGGAAGCACCTGACTCTGGAGTTCCATATAACTCTCGATGACACATAACTCCAAAAATATGTATAACCACGGCTCCGCGCATTACGTAAACCCGAAGTACATATAACTGCAGCGGCGTCTGATGTTCTACATAACTCGGCTACAAGCAAGAGTGACCCTGGGTAAGCGCGGCTTTTTGGAGGCCGCGGGGAGACCAAACCTGGGCGCAAAAACCGTTGCTACCGCTTCGTTTTCAGCCATCTGGGGACCCATCTGTGCCCGCACCAAAGGTCACTCCGGCGAAAGGTCACTCTTACGTCTAGTCGAATAACCCAATCGTTATAAGATATATCGGGAGCAGTGCGAAGCTCGAGGGGCCGCTCTCCAACCCCGTCGCGTCCCCCCCCCCGCCTGGGAATTATCTATAACTCGTGAACTGTACATAACTCCTGCTCAGAGTTGTACATAACTCAGGAGTTATGTATAACTCGGGAGTTATGTATAACTGAAAAGTGATATGTAGAACTCTGAGCTGAGCAAGACACAATGTCAACCTTGTCTTGAACTCCCGACGGATACATAACTCCTGAGTTATATATAGCACCAACTCCAGAAAATATACATAAACTCCTGAATGATGTATGATCTCCCGAGAGCAAATAACTCCTGAGTTGTGTATACTTTTGGCTACGAATTAGACATAACAAGAGAATTATGTATATCTCTCGAGGGTACATAACTCCGGAGTTATGTACAACGCCGGCACCGAACTATACATATCCAAAGGTATGTATAACTGCATCGACTTGTCATGAAGCACGAGATTTATACATAAGTCACACGTGATAAACAACGCGGAAGCAGTAGGCAGCTCGAGAGACCGCTCTCCTACCCTGTCCTATCCCCCACCCCGCCCGGGAGTCATCTATCACTCATGCGCCATACGCAACTTTTGCTCCGAATTATACACGGCTCAAGAGATATGCTAAGTCCGTCTCTCAAGTAAACATAATTTCTAAGTTATGTCCAACTCGGGTCCCGAATACCACAAACCTCCTGAGTTATACCAAACGCAGGAACTATAAGAAAACTCGGGAGCAATGGAAACCTCGAGAGGCCGCTCTCCGACTCCGTCCTGTACCCCGCCCCGCACGGAAATGATCTACAACTAATGCGATATACATAAACCCTGTTTCAAAATAAACTTACATCAAGAGTTATGTATAACTCCAGCTTTGGGCAATACATAACTCCAGCGTGTGAATATAAACCCCAGGTGATACATAACGCATCAATTATGTAAAACGCTGGCCCCGAGTACGACATAACTCCAGACGTGTATTCAACTCCACAGCAATACATAAATCCTGAGGTATGTACAATTCTGGTTTCGAATAATACATAGCCCCCGAGTTATGCACAACTCCCGACTAGCACAAAAATCCTGAATTATGTATATTTCCGGCCCCGAATAATACATGACCCAAGAGATACACAGATAACTACCGATAATACGTAACTCCAGACTTATGTATAACTGCAGTTCATAGTAATGCATAACTCCCAAGATATGTAAAACTGTAAGCGGTTTCTCATTAGTCATGAGTTGTACATAACTCAGGGGTTATGAGATAACTCGGGAGCAGCGCGGAACTCGAGAAGCCTCTTCCCACCAATTCCGTCCCCCACCACACCCGGAACTGATCGATACCCCGAACAATATACAAGAATCCTGCTCCGAATTATACATAATTCTGGAGTTCTGTATAACTCCTGCTGTGAATAAGACATAACTCCAATACACCTTAATAAACCAGAACTCCTGAGTTCTGTATAACTCCGGCCCCGAGCAAACCATAACTCAAGACTTGCGTTTATCTCCGAGTAATACATGAACCCTGAGTTATGTATTAGTCCAGTTCCGAATAAGACATTAGTCCAGAATGATGTATACCTCCCGACTCGTATATAACTCCTGGATTCTGTATTATTCCAACTTCGAGTAATACGGAACTCCGAAGATATACATACATATTGATGATACATACGTCCAGAAAATGTATACATCCAGCTCCGAGTACTATATATACACACATCCAGAGTTGTGTATAAAAATGCTGCGGCTTCTTATCACTCATGAATTATTCATCACTCAGGAAATATGAGATAACCCGGGAGCAATGGGAAGCTCGAGAGGCCGCTCTGTCCCCCACCCCGCCCGGGAGATACCTATAACTCTCGAGGTGTGAATTAGGAGGCAACTACTGGGAGGTTCTCGTCGGAAAGATTGAGGATTACATCCGCAGGCCGAAAGTTTTTCCTCCCGAGCCCCACATGTCGGAAGCGACGCGCCGTTCAGGCGAGCGGATACATGTAGCGCTCGCTTCGAGGTGAGGTAGATATGTTATGGGTGGAAATGCGGGAGTTGGCCGGGCCCGCTGTGGCGTTCGAGCAAACTTATGTTATGGGAGGACGTTCGGGAGATGGCCAGGCCCACGGTAGCGCTCGAGCAACCACATGATATGGGAGAAGTGAAGGAGGTGGCCGGGCCCGCTGTGGCGCTCGAGCTCCGACTTGGACACTTTGCTTGTGTGTCCTCGCCCTCCCTCATCCCTTCCTCTCCTCCTCCTCCCGTTTCCCCCCTCCTCCTCCCGCCTCCTCCCTCCTCCTCCTCCTTCCTCCTTCGTCCGTCCGCCTCCCTCCTCCCTCCTCCCTCATCCCTCATCCTTCTTCTCCTGCTCCTTCTCCTCTTCCTTCCTCCTCCCCCCCTCTCTTCCCTGATTAGTCCTCCTCTCTCCCCCCCTGCGTCCCCTCTGTTCTCCTCCCACCTCCTCTTGCCTCTTCCCTCATCCTTCCCCTCTTCATGTTGGGAAGAGCCCCTCCCCCGTAGAATCAGAGCATTGGTCTGCACATCCACAGCTCCGTGGATAGCATGATGCTGCACTTGCGGTGCTCCGCGGATCCCATTTCCCCTGGGCCCCGGAATTCCCGGGAAATAAATGGATCCATCGTATTTTTTTTAACACACAGGAAATTGGATCCGCGCAACACAGAAATAGGATCCACGAAACTCTCCCACACCCGAAAAGGGATCCAATTGGACCCATTGAGGAAAAAACTTTCGGCCTGGGGATGTAAGCCCCATTTGGGAGCTGTTACGCCGGAGTGGGCCTCGGACTATGCAGGATTAAGCAAGATTAAGCGGGATTAAGCGGGATTGAACGGGATTGAGCGGGATTAAGCTGGATCAAGCCAGATTTCGGACCAGGGCAAAATCAGAATTTGACCTCCCAGGAGGTGCCTCCGAAGTATGCATAACTGCTGCTCCGAATTATACGCTCCCCAGGCGTTATGTATAACCTCCAGCCCTGTGTAATACATAACTCCAAATCAAGTTATACATACCTCATGAGTTATGTACAACTCCTGACTGAGTAAGACATAACTCCAAGCTTGTGTTGAACTCCCGAGTAATACATGAACCCTGAGTTATGTATTAATACAGTTCCGAATAAGACATAATTCCAGAATGATGTATACCTCCCGACTCGTATCTAACTCCTGGATTATGTATTACTCCGACTTTGAATAATACGGAACTCCGAAGATATACATACCTCTTGATGATACATAGCTCCAGAAAATGTGTATCTCCAGCCCAGAGTAAAATATACATCCCGAGTTATGTATGACTGCTGCGGCTTCTTATCACTCATGAGTTATTCATCACTCAGGAAATATGAGATAACTCGGGAGCAATGGGAAGCTCGAGAGGCCGCTCTCCCACCCCGTCCCGTCCCCCACCCCGCCCGGGAGATACCTGTAACTCGTGAATTATACATAACTCCTGCTCCGAGTTTTTCACAACCTAGGAGGTTTGTATAACTCCACCTCTGAAAAAGACATAACTCCAGAGTTATGTACAACTCCCAAATAAAACATATCTCTCGACATATGTATAACTGCGGTTCCGAGTAAGACAACCCCAAAAGTTGTGCTTAGCTCCCCAATAGTACACAAATCCTGAGTTATGTATATCTCCTGCTACGAGAAATACGTAAGTCCAGAGTTATGCACAACTCCCGAATAGTTTGAGTTATGTATAACGCCAGCTCCGAGTAACACATAACTAGGCACCGAATAGTACCTGACTCCAGAATCAAGCATAACTCCCGAATAGCACATCACTCCCGAGTTATGTGTAAATCCGGCTCTGAGTAATATGTGGCTCAGGAGTTACATATGACTCCCGAGTAACCTATAACTTCGAGTTATCTATAATATGTGTTATACCCTTATTAAACACACAAACACAAAAAAAATGGAGAACAAAACAAACAAACAAAAAACGGCTCCGAGTAACACATAACGCCCGTAGGGTCTTGACGGGTCCGCTCGGGGCGGCCGGTCTCTCGTGGGCGGGACGGGACGGGCCAGGTGGGCGGACCATATCGGTCAAGACGGGTCGGGCGGACGGTAAGGAGCCACATGCGCACCCTACCCCTGCCCACCACGAGTTCTGAGGGGGAGGGGGAGGTTCACTTCGCTCAGGAGCTCCCGAACGAAGCGGCCCCACCCTCCCCCTCAGAAATCGAGGGGGTAGAGGTAAGGTTCGCATGTGGCCCCCTAGGCGGGTCGTGGTGCAAATTCGAGTGAGCACGCGCGAACCCTAACGGCGGGTCGGGTCGGGCGGGCGGCCCCTGGCGGCCAGGACGAGCAGGCACGGGTAAGTCGGGTCGGCCGGGCGGGGTATCAAAGGAAGGCGCATATTCGCAAGAGCACGCGTGAACCTTGACAGGCGAGTCGGGTCGGGCGGGCGGGACGTTAAAGTGTGGTGCACAACAGAGCCAGCAGGACGTAACCTTAACGGGCGGGTCGGGACGGGCGGGCGGACCCTAACGGACGGGACGGGTCGGGTCGGGCGGGCGGACCCTACCGGGCGGGTCGGGTCGGGTCGGGCGGGCTGGCCCTACTGGGCGGGTCGGACTGGGCGGGCGGAACATTAAAGCATGGTGCATCATTGAACTAGCACGATGTAGCCCTAGCGGGCGAGTGGGCACGGGCGGGCGGACCCTAACGGACGGGGCGGGTCGGGACGGGCGGACGTGCCCTTACGGGCGGGTCGGGTCGGGTCGGATCCGGCGAACGGACCTTACCGGGCGGGTAGTGTCGGGCGGGCGGAGCATTTAAGCTTGATGCTTACCAGAATTAAAACGATGTAAACCTGACGGGCGGGTACGGGCATGCAGACGCTAACGGGCGGGACGAAACGGGTCGGGCGGGCGGACCATCACGGGAAGGCCGGGTCGGGTCGGGCGGGCGGTCCCTGACAGGCGGGTCGGGTCGGGCGGGCGGGACATTCAAGTGACAAAGATGGCACGATGTAACCCCAACGGGCGTGTCGAGACGGGCGGGCTGATCCTTATGGGCGGGACGAATCGGCTCAGGTGGGCGGGCCGAAGCGGGCGGGTCGGGTCGGGTCGGGCGGGCGGACCCTAACGGGCGGGTCGGGTCGGGCGGACGGATATCAAAATGCGGCGCATGACAGAGCTAGCACCTGTAATCCTGACGGGCGGGTCGGGACGGGCGGGCTGATCCTTATAGGCGGGACGGTTGTGGCCAGGCGGGCGGACCCTCACGGGCGGTCGGGTCGGGTCGGGCGGGCGGACTCTAACGGGCGGGTTGGGTCAGGCGGGCGGGACATTCAAGCGTGGCGCATGGTAGAACTACCACGATGTATCCCTGACGGGCGGGCCAGGTCGGGCAAGCGAATTCTAACGAGCGTGACAGGTCGGAACGGGCCGGCGGACCCTCACGGGCGGGGCGGGGCGGGTCGGGCAGGCGGACCCTGACGGGCGGGTAGGGTCGGGCCAGGCGGGCGAATCATAACGGGCGGGTCGGGTCGGGTCGGCGGGCGGCAGGCTTGGTGCGCTCGCGCCATATCTGACATTCTACCCCTCTCACACATCTCTTCCCTCTGCGCTGGCTCTGTCCTCGATCCGCCGACGTGTGTCATAACAGACCTGGAACCCCCCAAAAGACATCATCGTGTTACGCCGAATCACGGAAGGGGTGCCAGGATTGGCACTCGCACGATTAGCTCCGCCGTGGTCGGCGACGTGCTCTGCCCGAGTGAGTCGGCAAAGGCGGCCGCGGACGGCGGCTCTGGCGGGAGGGCCTCCGTTCCCTGCACCTCGACGCAAGGAACAGTGCAGCACTCCACGCAGGCAAGGTGGTAATAGAGCGGGTTGGCCGGGACAGGTTGGGGCGCGACAAAGGGCGCCGCGCCTACTCGCCATGACACTGACGGTCCAAGCGAGTGCGCGCAAATCTCGCCCTCTCTGCGGCCTGGACTATGCGCGCGACCGTGGCGGCGCAAGCACCGCAGCCTCTTCTGGAAAAGCCCGCCAACAGACCGCGACCAGGACAGGCGCGCGGCCCTGGGGTGCCAAAGCAAGGTAGCCTGCAAAGCCGACTGCGGCGCTGAGGAAGTGGCAGGATCAAAGCGCCGTACGGGCGCCCCGGAAGATAGCCACGAGGCCCCCGAACCCGCAAAAGGCGCGGACGCCCCCCATCTGCATGGCGCTGAAGGCCATGATAGGCACAGGGAAGCCCGAGTGGAAAAAATCACCGCTGTGTTGGTTTGCCAGGCTATGGCCCGTAGCACCGTGGCAAGAGCCTCGGGCCGCCGCACTTGGAAGAGGCCCCAGATCATGGCCCGCGACGTCAAACTCATGCCAATGAATGTCGCGAGGAGTACCTTGTCGAGGCACCAGGGCACCCAGAAGTCAGGGTGTGTGGCGCGGGGCCCGGCGGAGCTGCTCGTGCTGGCCGTGCCACTGGCGGGCGCGGTGCAGAAGTGGAGGGAGATGCAGGTATGCAGGTAGTGACGCTCCGCGCTGGTGGTAGCCCGGCCAGGCGAGCCTAGACGAGGAGTTGCCCCAGCTGGCAACTAGGTGTGTGCGCCCCACGCGCTGCGTACTGCCGCTCGCGGCGCCGCTCGTCGCACACCTTGAGCTGAGGCTGCTGCGGCCGCTTCCCGCCATGCTGCGGAGCGTCGCAGCGATCGCCTTCGCCATGCTGCTCAGCGCCGTGCTGCTGCCCCTGGCCGCACGACTCCTCGGCATGGCTCTCGCGGCGAGGCGGCCGCGGGGCAGCTGCTGCGGGCCGCGGCGCGTCTGGCACGGCGGCCCTGGGCCTGCAGGAGCCCCTCCTCCCGCCTGCGCAGGCCGGGCTGCCTAGACCTGCCCCATGGGCTCGGCGGCGTCGGCACCGAGCGCGGCCCGGCCGGGCGCCAGAGGCGGAGGAAGAGCCGCTCCTGCTAGTGGAATTCGTCCTCGTGGAGCTGGGGCGGCGGCGCGGCTGGCGGGGCGTGGGCGGTGGCAGAGGCGGTCGTGACGACGACGACGACGACGACGACGACGACGACGACGACGACGACGGCGACGACGGCGCTCCTGCTGCTGGTGCGGCCGTGGCGGCCGCGCCCGACGGCGACCTGGCGGACGACTCCTGGGCCGACGGTCTGCATCGGACTGGTCGGCGGGCCGTGGTCGCCGGCGGCCAGGTGGTCCTGCGGCTCCGTGTCTTCGAGGGCACGGCGGCGCGTCTCGTCGCAATCGGACGGGGCGTCGGTCCGCGTCCGCCACGACGAGGCGGGCGGGGAGGACGCTGCTCTCCTGAACGGGGTGCTGCTCGCCTTCATGGAGCTCGTCGCGGACGACGGAGGGGCTGATGCGCGTGGGGGCGGTATTCGACGGCGTCATCATCCTGTCGCTCTCTCACCGGGCGGCCTGCGTCGAGGGTGTGCGCTCGGCGGACAGGGTGCCTGCTGCTCTGGAGGCGCCTGTTGCCGCAGTACATACTGTGCGCCAGACGGGCTCGTCGGTCCCAGGGCGACTCCATGTCCCCCTGCGGCGGGCGTGGGCCTCGATGCGTCCATCCAGCAGGCGGCAGTTGTGCACCCTGCTCCGTCCGAAGAAGGGCGATCATCATCCTCCTTCTCCATTCTCCTTCCTCCTCCTCCTTCTCCTCCAGGAGCAGCCGTCATCATCATCATCATCATCATCATCATCATCATCATCATCATCATCATCATCATCATCATCATCTTCATCATCATCATCATGATCATCATCATCATCATCATCATCATCATCATCATCATCATCATCATCATCATCATCGTCATCATCCTCATCATCATCATCATCATCATCACCATCGTCATCATCAGCAGCAGCAGCATCATCATCATCATCACCATGATCATCATCATCATCATCATCATCACACTCATCATCATCAGCATCATCGTCATCGTCATCGTCATCATCATCATCATCATCGTCGTCATCATCATCATCAGCATCATCATCAGCTTCAGCATCAGCAGCAGCATCATGGTATTGTTATTCATCATCATAATCACCATCAATATCATCCTCATCACCATCATCATGTGCTTCATCATCATCAGCCGCATTGTCATCATCACCATCACCACCATCATCATCATCATCATCATCGTCATCATCATCAACATCATCAGAATCATCATCATCATCGTCATCATCATCATCGTCATCATCATCCTCATCATCAGCATAATCATCATCAGCAGAATCGTCATCATCATCAGAATCATCAGCATCCTCATTATCATCATCATCAGTAGCATCATCAGCATCAGCATCATCGCCTGCATCATCAGCATCATCATCATCCTTATCTTCGTCATCATCAGGAGCAACAGCATCATCGACATTATCCACATCGTAATCAGCATCATCACCCTCATGGTCATCATCATCATCATCATCATCATCATCACCATCATCATCATCAGCAGCATCAGCAGCATCATCATCATCGTCATTATCATAATCATCATCATCATCAGCATCATCATCATCATCACTATTATCATCATAATCGTCGTCGTCAGCAGCAGCAGCATCCGCAGCATCATCCTCAGTATCATCATCATCATCATCATCATCATCAGCATCATCATCAGCAGCAGCTTCTGTAGCACAATCATCAACAGTATCATTCTCCCGCTCGCGCGCTAGCGAGCTGTCTCCGAGCGCGGCCGCGGCTCGCGCGCGCGGGGCGGCCCAAAATGGGCAGGCCCGTCCCGCGCGCTCGTGCCGGGGCGCCGCGCGTCAGGCGGGGGAGACCGCCTGCTCGCCGACGACGGCGAGGCAGCGCCCATCAGCCTTAGATTGGGAGAGGAGGGAGGGGGGCAGAGAAGCTGCGGAGACAGCAGGAGCTTGCTCACAGAGAATAGAAGAGGCATTCTCCCGCTCGCGCGCTAGCGAGCTGTCTCCGAGCGCGGCCGCGGCTCGCGCGCGCGGGGCGGCCCAAAATGGGCAGGCCCGCCCCGCGCGCTCGTGCCGGGGCGCCGCGCGTCAGGCGGGGGAGACCGCCTGCTCGCCGACGACGGCGAGGCAGCCATACCCGTGCTCAAGGACCTTGCGAAGTGACAAGGTTTCGGCGGGCGGCCGCAAGTAGGGCAGGCCAAGCGGCGGGGCCGACTTGGAGAAATGAAGCGACAAGGCGGTCGCTGGCGGTGGCGAAGAACAGGATCCGCGCCCGTGCGGGCACGGGCAGCGCAGCAAGAACTGTGGAAGCGGCGGCGGCTTGCAGGTAGCGCTCAGCACTGGAAGCCTGACGCCAACGCCCCCGCCAGAAGACGCGAGGGACGTCTTCCGTAGCGATATAGAAGTCTGTTGCGCCAGAGCCCCGCAGACATGCGGGCGTCAGGTTGAGCCCCTGACCCGCTTTGGCAAGAGGGACGCCCAGGGCCGAAAGCAAATGATTCCACCGAGTACGGAAGCCGCTCGCACCGAAAGGGGCGAGAGGATCGGTGGAAGCCAACCGCCCAAACACTTGATTCAGAATCTTCACCGTGCCCCGATCGGAGCAGCGAGCATGCTGCGTCGGGTACGTTCTCCTGGTCTTTGGAACAAGAATCGAAAGAAAAGCATCCCCTTCAACTTCGAGGCGGTCGCAAGGAAGCGACAAGTCACAGCGGCGTGACGCCAGCAGCTCGCCAGGCCTGAGGAACATCGTAAAGCCCATGAGCAGCAAGGCCGCCATCACAGGCCAGTCCCAGGCGAAACAGAGACCGACCATAGCGCGCAGCAGAGCGCGAGGTAAGGGCGGGCGGAGCTTTGGCGGCTCCGCGAGCTTCCATTGTTTCGCTACGTCCCAAGCTTCTGTTAGAAAGGCCTTCCAATGCGGATGAGCGCTCTGGATTCCCAAGATGGCATGAACCAGAATATAATGAGGGAAACCTGCATCATGAAGCCACACGCCGAAGGTCGCGAGGAAGCGGGCGAGAAGTATCCCGCTACGGTAAAGAGTGGCGGGCGGCACGCCAGTGTGTTCTGCTAACCACAGTTCGAACGCATCAATCGATCTCGAGCGACGATCGAGATACGCGGAGGTGAGGTGAGAATCGCGCACGAAGGGAGTGCGCGGAGGGCGAGCGGGCGCGGAAGGCGCAGCCCGACTAAGCCCTTGGCCTGCGGTCGGCGCCGCGGCTCCCAGAGAGATGCAGAGGCCGCAGACGCACCACAGGATGAGCGCAGGGCGGCCAGGGCTGGGAGAGCTGATCAGCGTGGCGGCCCTCCTGCTCCTGGACGCGTAGAAGGGCGGAACGAGGGTGTCCCGCCCGTCGGTCTCGAACCCCGACGCCTCCGCCAGCATCGCCCGCGCCGAGGTGAAGGATCCGCCCATGTTACGGTGAGCACGGCGAGCCCCTGCTTCGATCTCGGCGGGCAGAGCGCCCCCTCCCTCGAGGGTCGCCCAGTCAAAGGGCGGGCGCGGCTCGGCGCGCGCAGCTGCGGCCGATTCGGCGAGCTCGGAACGAGCTGCCGAGGACGTGAGGCCCGAATGATGTGGAACGGGCACCACCTCCGCGAACGCGTCGAGGATCTCGGACGGAGGGGAATGAGATCCCCACAGCGCTGCTGGGATGGCGCCGTGACCGTCCTGCACGTGGTACAGAAGGTCGAAAAGGCAGGCCAACTTGCCCGCGCGCCTCCTGTGCTCGATCTTTGAGCCGAGCCCGATGCCACGGATGGCGCCCGCCCCCATGGCTTGGAGGTCAGCGCCCGCGGGGATAGCCTCGGGCTCGACGGCGGCCACGTAAGGATGCAACCACGAGGCTTCGTCGATCGGCTCGGCGCCGCCTGTCTGAAACAGGCGCTTATAGGCGTGCAAGGCCTGCAGGAGGCAGTGCAGGTCATCTCTGCCCTCGGGCTCGGCGGCCCCTGCGGGTGCGAAAGACCTCAGCCACGACGCCGCGCTCTGGAAGGCAGCTTGCCAGGCGGGTCCCCACCTCACCACTGTGACCTTCTCACCGCCGAGGTTGAGACGCCACGCTAGGGCGGTGGCGGCCCCTGGAGGCAAGGGCTGCTCAACGGCCGCGGAGGCCGTGCGCCGCGCTGCGAAGGCTGCAGCCGCGGCGCTCCCAGCGTCGCCGCTGTGGGAGCCGCTGGGATGCAGCTCGTGCCCTGAATCTCGGCCAGGCGCGGGGCCGCTCGAAGACCCCCTTTCCTCGGCGGCACGCCCTCCGCCCTGCGGGGCCGCAACAGCATCGCTGGAGGAGCGCGTGCCTACCGAAGACTGAGGGGCCTGAGCAGCGGAGTCCGCGCGGGAGCTGCCTGCGCGGGCGTCGCCCGAGCTCGCACCATGGCGGGACGCGGCTGGCCGCTGCGCAGTAGCGGGGCTCGGGCGCCGCTTCGGAGCGACTCGAGGGGAGCGCACCTCGCGACGCCGAGGCGACGTCGCCTGACGCGAAGGCGCGCGAGAGGAGCCGCGCGCGACGGCCCGACTAAGCCCCTGGCCTGCGGTCGACGCGCGGGATCGCGACGCCGCACGCCCACCAGAGTGGTGAGGGGGCGGCGGCGGCGGCGGGGGCACGGGCCGCGGAGTCTCGGAGCCTACACGCGTGCCGCGGCCCCGAGAGCGACTGCGAACCGAGGCGCGAGCGGCGGGCGGAGAGGCCCCCGAGCGGCGAGGGAAGGCCGCCTGCAGGCGGCGGAGGACCTCGGGGTTCAGGCCCGCCACGACGCGCTCGAGGTCCATCGAGGAGTCTGCGAGGGCACTCAGCACGACGTCCTCGAGCTCCGTCGGAGAGTCCTCGTCGCACGCGGGCTCCGCTCTCGAGCGGCTGCGAACGCTCGCGGGCGGGGACCCGTCAGGAGTGTGCGGGCCCTCCGATGCCTCCCCCGCAGGCGGCTCCGACGGCTCCTCGGGCGAGATCGGGCCGTCGACGGGAGGCGACGAGCAGCCCCCCGAGGGAGAGGTGCGGTCGGTCCCGTACGGGTTTGGAGACCGCGTACGGCTGCGGGCAGGGCTGCGGCTCCGCGGTGGGGAGCCCACTCCCGCGGCGGAGCTGGGGCGTGCCGCGCCTGCCCAGCGGCGCGCATTGGCAGTGCGACGCGCCCTGCGGCCAGGCGCCGTGGCGGCCCCCCCCTCAGGGGCGGGGAGCGCCGCCATCGAAGCCCGCCGCTGCCTGGCGGCGCGCCTGGTGCGCGCGGCGCCCGTGCGCGAGGCGGAGTGCGGCGCGTGACCACCGCGGTTGGGCTGGTCCTCGACCGCTTCATCCCGCGGGCCCAGGCGGGCGCGGACCGCGCGCCGCTCACGACGGCTGAAGCTGGACGCAGGGTCGTCGGCGGGCCTTGCCAAGGCGCGCGGGTCCTCAGCCTCCACCTCGGCCAAGGAGCGGCCAGTGGACGACGCGGGTGCGTCCCCAGCACGAGCGGCACGTTCTGCGATGGCGAGGCCCGTCGAGACCTCAGCGTTGTGCAGGACGGCGCGCAAGGTTTTGCGCCAATCCCGACCCAGCTGGACGGGAGCAGTGCGCGGCAAGCCCGCGGCCTCTCGACTGGCGGCCTCGCGCACGCGTCGGAAGTAGGCGCGATCGGCCATCCCTTCCGCGAGCTCGGCACGAGCGACGGCACGCTCTCCTTCGCCGCGTGCAGGAGCCTGCACCGTGCGCCTGGTGGCGTCGGCACGCGCGGTGCGGAGTGCGTCGAGCTCCACGCGGCCGCGCGACACGGCGGAGACGAGGATGGCATCCGACTCAGCCGCCCGCGTCGCGAGGGCAGACGAAACCCCGCCCCTCGGGAGAGGCGCGCCCGAGGCGGGGAGGGCAGCCCGAGGGGCCAGCTCGGCGCTCGCAAGGGCGACCCGCGAGGAGACCGCCTCTTCGAGCGCCTGAAGGGCCATGGTCGACCCTGGAGCCAGCTTGCCCTTGCGGGCGCCCTTTCCTGCCGCCTTGGCCCGGGCGTAGGCGCGGGCGGCAGGACCGTCGCCGCCCGTGCTAGGAACATCGGGCGGCGCGGCGGCCTGCGAGACGGCCTGGAGCAACACTGACTTGGCGTCACAGAGCTGCTTCCACTTCAGCGCGCGGGCTGCTCGCTCGTCGGCGCCCAGGTGCGCGGGAGTCCTGTCTGGATGGTAGACTAGGGACTGGCGCCTGAAGGCGGCCTCAATTGTGCCGCGCGAGGCCCCGTCCACTACGCCAAGCAGTTGGCGAGAGGCGCTCACCCTGGCCGCTCGCTGGAAGGTGCGGGGGGTAGCTGCTGAGGCCCCCTTTGGCGCTTCCCGCGAGCCGACGCGCGACGAGCCCACCCCGATAGCAGGCGGAGGGGCCGCCGCGGCCTTGGAGCGGAGGGCCAGTGGCGGAGCACGCTTGGCGGCCTGGGGAGCCGATCCTGCGCTGGCGGCGCCAGGGTCGGGGCCGGGCGAGCCGCCCTCCGCGGAGGCAGACGCTTTTGGCGTGGCGTCTGCCGAGGACGCGAGAGGCCGTTCGCTGTCAGCGAAGAGCGCGTTGCGAGGCCCGCGACGCTCTCCGCTGGCGAGAGCAGCTTCACTGCTGCTCTCGGCGGCGCCCGAGGGGTCAGGTGCCTCCCCCTGGGCGCCGTCGCTGGCGGCGTCGGCGGCCATCCCCGCGCCCTCCGAGGGGGGGGGGGCGGCCGCCCAGCGGTGGCTGAGCAGCCCCTCGGGGCCTCGAGCCACAAGCTGCGCAACAAATCGGCCCCAGAGACAAGTAGGGAATGACGAGCGGGAGTCGGCGTACGCAATGCAATCAAAGCGAGTAAATTCTCCTCTCTCTGCTTCAACTAACCAGGCGGGAGGGTCACGGGACGGGGGCCTCACCGCACGGTTCCGCGTGGGGTCGTCGGCCCTGTGCACGTCCGTAGGCACGTACATGCCTCCCATATATAAACCTCCTCCTATCACATAGGGCAAAGTGGTCGAAAGAACGTGAGATAGACCAGGAGAGCTACTGCGCCCGTGAGCGGTCGCGCCCAAAGCCACTTTTGAATCCAAGAGAACGGGGATACGAGAGTCAGGGAGGCGAATACAGCAGTACTTGCACAAGCTCTTATACACCGTTGTCTCAAGGATATTGATGTGACGGGGCATGCGAAACTCCCATTTGTACGCGAGCCGAAAGCGCAGCGCCTCTGATAGCTCGGTGACCCAACGCGGCGCGACGGGGGGCTCAATAGACGGGAGCCCCAGGTCGCGATGCAGTTGGGTGAGCTCAGGGCCCAAGGGCACGCCGCGGCTGAGTACGGCGAGGAGGCTCCGATTGTGCAGGATCGTGTGCCACCCCCCGTGCTCCGATCTGCGCCACAGCTCGGCGGAGAGCTGCGGGCTGATAGGAGCGCGGACAACGCCCCCCCAGCCGAGAGACGCGTCCGTACCGAACACCTCGGGGCAAGGCTGCGCCCGAAGGTCGGTTATAGCCGTAAAGGCTAAAAAGGTGCAGGCCAAAAGCTCGTCGCGAACATAAGGAGGCAAGTCGTATTCAATGCCCTCCTCGGTCGCCAGGCGCGACAGGAAGTTGTAGACGTGCGTGAAGATGGCGAGCATCGGACGGCGATAGAGGAACACCTGGACCCAGCAGCCCACAAGAGAGGCTAACAGGGAGCGTGTGGTGATGCCGAGGTAGATTTGGATCAGGGTCAGCCTGCACAAGGCCACCGTCCGCACTAAGGGAGCGCAGACGATGCCTATGCGCCCTTCCACCTCGGCGCCCACCACCACCTTGTGCGTTTCGCCGCGCGCGCGCTTGCCTGGATGCTGAATCAGGCCCACGCGCGGGTAGCCTGCATCGCAGGCGGCGAAGACCTCACGATCACGACGACAGGGGTCGTCGGGGCGAGGAGCGGAGCCATGCCACGAGAGCTTCTGAAAACCTGTATGGTCATCAATATTCAGCATCTCGACAAACGGTCCCCGCGGGAAGGGCGAGCGGTGGACAACCTGCTCGTGAGGCCGCAAGGCCCCGAAGCTGTGCAAGACGCCTTCATGTGCAGAGTTGGCAATCTCCACCGCCATGTTGTCGCCCATCGCTAGAGCATTGAGGCAAGGCGCGACGTCCACACCTTCGAGCTCGGGGCGCCAGGCTCGAAAGGCCTTGAAGCGGGATGATGGCAGACGAACGCGAAGGGCGTTACGCCTGGCGCGCGCGGGAGGAACGCGGAAAGTGTAGTAAAACTCCCGTAGGTCGTCGCAAGAAACTGCCAGCCACTCCCCAGGCGCCAGACCCAAACGGCACAGCAGGAAACCCTGGCCAAGGCGCTGGGTGCTGGACGAGATTGAGGCACAGCGGCTGTTCACGACCGTTGGGTTCAGGATCAGCCTGTCGAAGTCGCTGTCCTTCGGTACCCTGAAAGCTCCGCAGGCTTCATCCCAGGCGAGGTCCGAAGCAGGAGTCAGGTACAGGGCGCCGCAGGCATCCCACTTCTGGAGCAGGGCCCACAGCTCGGCGCGGTCCATATGGACACGCGCCCCCTTTTGGCCAGCAGGCCACTCTGACGCCGGGAGCCGCATCTCCTCTGGATTGATGAACGCTTCGCGGACTCGAGCGTCAGAGAGAAATGGAATGGGATCAAACACTGGCGAGTAATCCCACTTAATGCGAGACGCCCTGACTTTTAAATCGAAGGGCTCGACCTGGGTGGAGTCCCAAGCCGCCGCAGACGCCAGCGAACCAGGCACGGAAGGAGCGCTGGTCGGGCAGTGCCGCATGGGGGCGGGCACGGAAGAAGAGGAGGTGAAGGAGGCCTCCAAAGCTGCAACATGGGTGGCCAGGCCATGGAGCGAGACCTCAGTAGAGTCGAACTTGGCGAAGGCTCGACCTAAGTCGCTCTTGCCACCACGGGCAAGGCGAACTGCGATCCGACACAACCGTTCGATACGGGTGCGGACGCCCTCCTGGCAGGGCGAGACCGTGGCGCGGACACGAGCCTCGGCGGGAGCGAGGCTAGGATGACCCAAAGTGAGCCAGTTCAACGCAATAACAGAATACTGCGCGAGCGTCCGCGCCGCGCGCCGCAATCTCCAGCGCTCCCTGCGCCTCGCCGACAAGCCGTCAGGCGGGGGACCAAGAGGTGGAGCAGGCGGGCACGGCCAAGGATCGCGGGGAGGCGGCCCCAAAAGGCACGGGTCGTCCCTGTCCATTGCACGCATTGATGAGCGGGAGAAAGATCAAGAGAAGCACCCATCCCATCCCAACCTGGGACAGCGCTGCCGCCCAGTGGGTGATATCAATGTTCGCGCCTGGAAACAGGCGCAGCAAGGCAGACAAGTCAGCGACAAATGGCGCGACGTTGGCAAGAGCAGCAGGGGTGCTTGAAGGAGAACAAGCACCAGCAAGAACACCAACCTCAGGGGCTGCAGGCCCCATGGGGGGAGCGCTCGACTGAGGCAGGTGACGGCCAAAATGGCCGAGTGGATCCGAGGGGCGGTTCGGAGCAGAGCGAGGGGCGTGGTGGCGGAACGTACTCCTCCCTGCGGGGCCGCAACAGCATCGCTGGAGGAGCGCATTCCTACCCTCACGCCCTCGCTGCGCCCAAACACGCCTGGCAGCCGTAGCAGCGTCGGCGCAGACTGTCTGCGGCGGCGTACCCCGGCCACGCGAAGGCCCCCCCTCCAAGAAGGCGGGCGCCAAGGGCATCTTCAGTCCTTCTTGGGCACCGCCTTCGGGGCCTTGGGAGCACCCTGAGACTTGAAGGGGGGCTTTGAGACCTTGGGCTGCTTGGGCTGATGAGGTGGATGCTTGGGGAGCGCGACGGCGCGCTCGGCGTCGAGGCGCGCCCGAAATGCTTGCAGCTCCTTCATGTATTCGCCCTGCGCCGACAGCCAGCGAGGATCCACTAGGGGTGAAAACGGGGTCTGGGCCTCGCGCTCCGTGTGACGACTGGTCACGCGACACGGGGGAGGCTCCAGCCCCGTGAGGAACCAAGCGGCCTCGAGGTAGCCGCGGTCCCCCGCCAACTGGTCGATGAACATGCACTGGCAAGTCAGCAAGGTCTGGACCCTCTCGGGGTTGCCCTCCTCGCAGGCCCGCCACAGCTCGGCGCTGAGGAAGGCAAAATGCGTCAACAACTCGTGCGTCGACGGCTGAGCCCCGAGGGGGCTGTGCTCGCGAAAGTACTGATGCATGGCCATGGGGGTCACGGCGCTGACTTCCACGCCCAGAACGCGGGCCAAATTCTCCTTCATCAGTCCTCGCACGTCGGGGCCGTGCTGCATCAGCGCTTGCTGCCACTCGCGCCTCCGAGCGATTCCCCCCATCTGAGCCGATGCGTGCGCGGGGTCGCCCGAGGTCGCGGGCGGAGTTTGAGCTTGGTCGCTCAGGGTCCCCAGAAGCGGGCGGAAGGCTGGGCGATGGCCCCGCCCCTGCTGCAAGGAAAGGGACTGGTGCAGGCACTGAAGCACGAGGCTGAAGTCCGTCGGATTGGCCGCAAGGGGCGGCTCTAACCCGTCGGCGCCGCCCGCCTCGGCAAAGCCGTCAACCGCAGCGGGATGGGCTAGCCCAGGCGGCGGCGGGGGGCCCATCGGTCCGGAAGCGGACGAAGGGGCCCGAGGGACAGCAAGAGAGCGCGCCTTCTCCCACGCCGAGACCAGCGCGGAGGTGGGTCCCTTGGGCGCGCGGAGACCCGATGTGGGGCCACGGGCGCGTGGGACAAGACGGCCTCGATCCCCGCAGGATCCAGCCCGAGGCGCGCCGCCTCGTCGCTGAAAAGCTGAGGCACCTCGGGCCGAACGCTCCGGGCAGCCGGAGCGGGGCCCAGCGGTTCGGGTCCGCCGACCATCGTGGAGGCCGCGTGGGCTGCAAGCAAGGCGCGCATTTCGGCAGCTACCTCGGCGCGGGTCATGGGAGCCCCGTCGTCCAGAGACGCCGCAGGAGCACCAGGAGCAATCGGAGCAGGACCCGCGACCCGTGGCGGCGCGGCGGCGCCAGCGCGCTTGGCGGGCGGGCCGCGCGGCGCTCCAGCGACCGCGGGGGCTCGCGCACTTGGGGCCGCGCGGTCGGCTTCCCCGTCGGCCGCGAACCCCTCGGGCTCCTCCATCTCGTCGGCAGAGTGGTAGGGGGTAGCCCGATCGGCCCCTGGGAGAGGCTCTTCCCCTGCGGTAGGCGGGGCGCCGTGCAAACGAGCGTAGCCCTCGCGAAGCACCCGAACCCCCGAAGGATGCGGCCAATAGACGCGGCTGCGCACCTCGGCGAAGGGAACGATGCCTGCGTCGTCGCCGACCTCTAGAGGGTACAGCGACTCGAGCTCGAGCTCGGCAACCTCGATATCTATAACGAGGACGGATGCGGTAGTGGCGAGCGGCCGTGAAGCGGCCCCCTGGAGCTGGACGTCCACTAGCTGGAAGGGGCCTATCATCCCAGCAAAGCCATCCGCCTCGGCAGCCTCGAGCTCCGCTGTAGAGCGAAAGGCACCAGGCAGGGCCAGCAGGATGCCCCCTTCTCGAGAGGCGAGGGGGATAGCCGCCCAGCTGGTGTCGCCGTCGTCTAGGCGCCATCGTGCGTAGTCGCGCGCCGTGGGCGCAGCGAAAGGGTAGAGCTCGGGCCAAAGGGGCCCTCCGCCAACTGGTGGCAGCTCCGCCATCAGTGGGCGCCGCCGTGGACGCCGCCGCCCGCACGCTGGGCGTCTGCCCGCTCGAGCGCTTGAGGTCGAGGCGGAGCCCCGTAGGCCAGCGCTCGCGCCGCACGGCGGTCCTGCTCAGGTGAAGCAGAAACCGCGCCGCGCGGCCAGGCGGAGGGCCAGAGCCTCCGCCACACGTACGGGCCCAGCAGCCCGAGGCAGCAGCCCGCGCAGGCGCTGCAGGCGGCCGTCACCCAGAGGAGGGCGGCGACCGTGCTGAGCAGCCAGGGAGAGACCCCGCCGCTCAGGTCCACCGCCAGCCCGAGGCAGACGGTGGGGCAGGTGGAACCCGCCGAAGGGAGAGGGCAGGAGGCCCCCTCACCCTCGGACGAGTCCGCCTGCTGGATGGACCAGGCAGGCGATGGAGGCCCCTGGTCCTGAAGCACAGAGAGGGGGGCAGCCACGAGCCGCTCGTAGAGCGCGGCCCGCAGCCCCCTGAACAAAATCTCCCCAGCGCCCTGGAGAGCCGCTTGTGCGACCGCCAGCATAAGGCGCCCGCACGCGCGGCCGACGGGGGGCACTTGGGCAGAGAAGCTGCGGAGACAGCAGGAGCTTGCTCACAGAGAATAGAAGAGGCATCATGCTCAGCATGATCACCATCATCACCAACATTATCAACAGTATCAGCCGGAGCTTCATAATCGTCGTAGTCGTCACACTCGCACGTATTCCTCATCATGATCATCATCATCACCATCTTCATCATCATCATCATCATCATCATCATCATCATCATCATCATCATCATCGTCATCGTCATCATCCGCATCAGAATCGTCATCATCAGCATCATCGACATCATCCTCATCACCACGGCAAGGCTGGGCATCGACTATCATCGATCATCATGATCAGCAGCATCATCAGCAGCAGCATCAGCATCAGCATCATCATCATCGCCATCATTCATCACTATCATCACCCTCATGATCATCATCATCATCATCATCATCATCATCATCATCATCATCATCATCATCGTCATCGTCATCATCCGCAGCAGAAGCAGCAGCATATGTAGCATCATCAGCAATAGCAGTAGCATGAACATCAGCATAGCATCATCACCGCCATCGACAGCATCCCAATCATCATCAGCATAACATCTTCTTCATCGTCAGCATCATCAGCATCAGCATCACTATCATCAGCATCACCATCATCAGTGTCACCACCACCACCATCATCAACATAGACATCATCATCAACAGCAGCAGCATCGTCAACTTTTTCATCATCGGCAGCATCGTCAGCAAACTCGTCATCACCATCATCATCAGCGTCATCGTCATCATCATCAGCATCATCAGCAGCATCAACATCGCCGTCGTCGTCAGCATCAGCAGCATCATGATTTGCATCATCATCAGCATCAGCACCGTCACCGTCATCGTCATCAATAATCTCTCCTCCTTAATCTCTTCTTCTTGTCGAGGGCAACTTGGGGTGTCAGGGGCGGTCGTGCTGTAGTGGTACCTTCTGGCGCGCGTTCACGGGTTCTCCTGCGCACCTGCATCCATCAAATCGGCGAATCCGCCCAGGCGGCGGCGGTGAGTGTCTTTCTCTCTGATATTGGGGCGCATTGAATGCATATCAGCAGCCTTGTATGGCCGTGTAGTTTTCCAGTGGAAGCCCCAGCCCCCAAAATCATCCGTTTTGAAAAAAAACGTTTCTCGATATTTTGCTTCCCAGAAGCTTTCACAGTCTGAAGACTGCCCCAAGACGACACAAGACCGAGCCAAGACGCCTGCTAGATTCCCCAAGGCTCGCCCAAGATGTGCCAAAGACTTCCCAGAGTCCTCAAAGCGCTGCCAAGAAGAGGTGCACACATGCCCACAAGGCTCACCCGAAGAGTTCCGAGCAAGGTCCCAGTAGCCGAAACCATCTGAAGCACTTCCTGTGTCTCAATATGTGTTGCTTCCCCAGCTTGTCAGCGTCAGATAGCCTCGGGAAAACTTCAGAACCGCGAGACGGCCCCTGATGGCCCCGATAAGCCAGCAAGATGGCCCAAGGCGGCCAGACGACCGATTTGATCCCATTGACAGCCGCATGAGAGCTCCCCGAGACGCCAAAGGATCACCCCAAGGTAGTTCTTGTATGTAGTATCGAGCCTCTTCAAAAGGGCTCGGTAGGACCATCACGCCCAAGACAGCCCGAAGACACCCATCCGCTATGCGTTTCGAAGCTGCGCTGGACATGGTACCGGGGTCTGTCGCAGGTAGCTGGATAACTGGAAAATACTCGAGGATCAAATAACGTAGGCAACATCCACGAATATCTGGAAAATAGACCAGGATCAAACTACAGAGGCACACTTTCTAGCCCTGTACGAGGCAGCCTCCACGAAACTACAGAGGTAGCCTGCACGAGACTACGGAGGCGACATCTACAAACAATGCCCGTCACTTGCGGCACGTCTCGTAGTTGGCAACGAACCAGTCGACGGACTTCTTGATGCCCTCCTCGAAGGGCGTGAATTTGTGGTCTGGGAGGAAGGAACGGAGCTTCTTGTTGCTGGCGGTCTTCTTGTGCTGACCATCAGCCTTCGAGGTATCGCAGACCACCTTGCCCTGAAAGTCCATCGCCTTCGCAATCGCCTCAGCCACAAACTTGATCGACACCTCGGCTTCCTCGTCGACGCTAAGGATGATCGGCTCGACGGAGTCGTAGTTTCGTAGCGTCCACACTGTCAGCCACGCAAGGTCCTTCGAGTATATGAACTGCCGCAGCGGGGAGCCACTACCCCAAATGGTTAAGTCGGTGCCGTCTCGCTTGGCAATGTAGCACTTGTGAATCAGCCCTGGGATAACGTGGCCATCATCAATGGAGTAGTTGTCGAACTCACCGTAAATGTTGGTGGGGATTACGGAGGTGTAGTTGAGATCGTACTGATCCTTGTAACAGTGGTTGAGGACGTCCACCATGCGCTTCGCACACGAGTATCCCAAGTTTGAGGTGTGTGGCGCGCCGTTGTGCAGCATAGTCTCGTCAATCGGGTAGGACGTCTTGTCGGGAAATATGCAGGTCGATAAGCAAGACACTAGTTTCTTCACGCCGTAAATGCGACAGCATTCCATGACGTTGTCGTTGATCAGGGTGTTGTCGCGATAGAAATCCACTTTCTTCCGCATGTTGTGGAACAGGCCGCCCACCTTGGCGGCCAGGTGAATCACGTGTGTCGGCTTGTGCTTCTCGAAAATTGCCTCCACGGCCTTCCTGTCTACGAGGTCCCCATCCTTCGACGAGAGGAACACCCACTCCTCGTCTTTGGCGGCCTCGTCCTCCTGTGAAGGGAACCAATGGAAACTAGCTCAGACAAAGGTTGGGGCAAGCCCCTCCGCTTGATTAGCTCGTGTTGGATTAGCATGATGTGTCTTGCCAGCCCCCTCCATTTGACACATTTCCAGGCCTTCGAAAGGGGATTAGCGCTAACGCCTTGTGAAACCCTCCAGGTCCTTGATGACCGCCTCGATGGCCTTGCCGTAAAGGCCTGTCCCCCCAGTGACCAAAACCTTCTTCGTCATCAAGGCAGACACTGCGAGCGTCGTAAAGTTCCTGCCTCTGCTGAACTCGGGGCCACACGGCTACGGAGCAGTGGCGAAAGGGAGGGGGAAAGGGGGAAGAGAAAAGAAAGAAGGAAAGGCAAACCCCCGTCCTCTTCCGCAATCCCCCACTTCCACCCTTTTCAAGTATTACTATTGAGCGAAACCCTGCGACCCCCCCCCTTAACTGAGACCCCCCCCGATCCCTGGTCCCAAGAGTCCGGGAGCCTTCAACCTGGACTTCCGGGCCTTTGAGGATCCCTGCCCCGTGCACACGGCCCATCAGCGGTCTAGAGACCCCCAGAACGATCCAAGAGGGCCCCGAGACGTTCCAGGAGCGTCCGAGCGTCCAAAGACGCCCCAGGAGGCCTTCAAAAAGACTACCCAAAAGCAAACATCGTACCATTCCCTCGTGAGAACCTTCTGCTTCTGCATGCACGCTTTGTTTTAGCGAAGCGTCCAAGACCGAGAGAGCGAAAAAAAACTAGCCAAATAAAATAAAAGATATAAAATTAAAAAAAATAAAGAAAAGAACAAGAAAACAAAAGCGTCCAACGCTCAAGACCGCCCAAGAGGTCGCCGACACGGCCCCAAGACGGCCCAAGAGGCCTCCAAGAGCGCCCCCAGACGGCCCAACAACCCAAGAGGCCCCCAAAAGACTCCCCTAGAAAGGCCCAATAGGGCCACGGAAGGTTTCCAAGAAGGCCCAAGATGTCCCCAGGACGGCTTCCAGACGGCCCTCGCCCCCCAAGACGGCCCAGGACGCCCCCAGGACGACCCCAAGACAGTCCAAAAAGCTTCCTAAGAGGACCTCAAAGGCGGCCTCGAGAGGCCTTTCATTGACGGCCCAGCACGCCCCAAAGATCGCCCCAAGACGGCCCATAGGCCTTCACGAGAGCCCCACCGACGACCCAAGAAGGCATCCAGACGGCCTAAGACCTCTGCGACTTCCGAAGACCTCCTCCCGGGGATGGCTATCTTCATCCCGACAGAGGACGACAAAGGATTAATGTTCGAGGCTCGACGATCGAGTTTATCCGACCGTGTTCCGTCCTTTCGGAGCCTCCGGTTTTCTCCTCGTCGCATGGCAGAGTCCGCCTCGAAATCCAGATCCAACGCAACCCAAGTATATTCCGGGGAGCCAGCTTCAGTTCAGGGTCACGGCGGATGGCGCCAAGAGCCACATTGCAGGAAGCTCGAAGGACAAAAGAAAATGGCGCGAAGCACCAATGCAATCTTGGATTTACAACAACATGTTTTCCGTCGGCGGCGAGGCAGAGGCGGTCCGCTCCAGCGTGTGGCGATTCGGAGCAGCCGAACGGCGAATCCGATCATACTACGAAAAGAAAAAGAAAACAAAATGACTACGTAATAGTATCATGGTAATCTCAGGGTAACCAGAATTAGAATATCAGAAGGAAACAACAATAGTAACCCTGTGCTGCCGAGATTAATCCCACAGGGATAATAAAGTTCGGGGTCGGGGGGGATTATAAATGTTGCCACCCGGAGGCCAGCACGTGGGAGGAGAAAGAGATGATGTTAAGAGGACCGAAAGCCGAGGATCGAGGATCGAGAATCGAAGTCCGAGGATCGAGGATCGAGATCCCAGAGTCGAGGATCGAGGTCCGAGGATCGACGGCGGCGAGGCCCGAGGATCGAGGATCGAGGTCCGAGGGTCGAAGATCGAGGCCCGAGAAAGCGTGCTTGTTTCGCTTGAGACATCCTCGACAACGTCTTCGCTTCGTTTGATGTTGCTATCTCAACATAAAAAGGAAGTTAACCTCGATGGTGAACTTTTCACAGTGATAAGAAACTTCGGCCTCCGCGCCCCGCGCCCCTGACCAAACTCGCATTGGCCGTGGATAATCAACTCAAACCTGGGAAGGGGAGGCCCTTTTTTATCATCGGCACAAGGTTACTGCTGTTAATGATAATGAGGCAAAAAAGAAAATTATAATAATCCGCCGACCCTGTCGGCGTGTGAAGGACGCTCTTCCGTTCGTCGTCTTCGTCTTCGAGGGGCCCGAATCGCCGAACGATCGGTCCAACCGTTGCCGCCCCTTTCCTTTCCCTGGGCCCTCCCTGAGCTATCCTCCTCTAGCGCGCCAGTCACACCGAAATTGAATAACGTCGTAGTTGAGTCGAAAGGAAGCCCCTTGGCTTGATCCCTTCCCCGCCAGGAGGGGGGGGGTCCCGGGTCTGTGGGGGGGGGTCCCGACCCAGAATACCATCCCCCCTGGCGATCCCTCCCTGGGCTCTCCTCCTCCAGCGCGCCCTTTCCTTTCCCTGGGCCCTCTCTGGGCTCTCCTCCTCAAGCGCGCCAATCACAACGAAATTGAACAACGCCGTAGTTGAATCGAAGGGAAGCCCCTTCCCTTTGATCCCTTCCCCGCCGGGAGGGGGGGGTGGGAGCTCCTATGGAGCCACGAAACATGCGAGGGGTATGCCGCAATGGGACGGGGCCGCCATGCGAACCCTGCCACTGGGGCTTTCGGTGGACCTCCTATGGAGCCACGAAACGTGTCAGGGATGTGCCGCAATGGAGCGGGCCGCCATGCGAACCCTGCCACAATGGCCTTCAGTGGAGCTACTATGAGGCCACGAAACGTGTCAGGGATGTGCCGAACAGAAGCGAGGCCCACCATGCGAACCCTGCCACAGGGGCCTTCGGTGGAGCTCCCTGGGGCCACGAAACGTGTGAGAGGTGTGCCCAAATGGGGCGGGGCCCGCCATGCAAACCCTGCCACTGGGGCCTGCGGTGAAGCTCCCTATGACGAGACGAAACGTGTGAGGCGTGTGCCGCAATGGGGCGGAGCCGTCATGCGAACACTGCCACTGGGGCCTTCGGTGGAGCTCTTATGGGGCCACGAAATGTGTGATGATGAGGAGGAGGAGAGGGAAGAAGAGAAGGAGGAGGAGGATGATGATGATGGTCATGGTCATGGTCATGGTCATGGTGATGGTGATGGTGATGGTGATGGTGATGGTGATGGTGATGGTGATGAAGATGGTGATGAAGATGGTGATGGTGATGGTGATGGTGATGGTGATGGTGATGGTGATGGTGATTGTGGTGATGGTGATGGTGATGGTGATGAGGATGAGGATGAGGATGAGGATCATGATGAGGATGAGGATGAGGATGATGAGGAGGATCCGGATGAGGATGAGGATGAGGATGAAAATGAAGATGGGGATGATAATGATAATGATGATGGTGATGATGATGGTGGTGATGATGGTGATGCTGATGATGATGGTGATGATGATGCTGAGGATAATGATGATGATGATGATGATGATGGTGATGGCGATGATGATGGTAATGATGATGCTGATGATGGTGGTGATGATGACGATGATGACGATGGAGGGAATGGTGAGTATGATGAACATGATGAAGATACTACTGATGTTGATGATGGTGCTGCTGATGATGATCAGTGGTGATGATGATGGTAGGTGGTGATGGTGGCGGTGATGATGATGGTAATGACAGTGGTGAGGATGATAATGATGATGATGAGGATGATGGTGACGGAGAATGTTGATGGTGGTGATGATGGAAGTACTGATGATGGTGGTGGTGATGATGACGCTGCTGCTGTTGCTGCTGATGATGCAGACGCTGATACTGTAATTGTTTATGATGATGACGATGACGGTGATGATGATGGTGATTATGATGATACTGCTCATGCTGCTGATAATGGTCATGATGATGATGACGGTGACGGTGATGATGATGATGTTGATGATGCGGCTGATGCTGATGCTGATGATGACGATGATGACGATGATGATGATGTTGAGGAAGAGGAGGATGATGATGATGATAATGATGATGATGATGATGATGATGATGACGATGATGATGAGTAACGGAAGAGGGGAAGGAGGAGAGGAGAGGAACGCAGGACACTGTCTCTTCAAAACGGAGACCCAACACCACAGGGTGGTTGAGAACAAACACACTCTACTCTAACTTCTACTCTACTCTAATCTACTCCACTCTTCCGCACTCGACCCTGCTCTACTCAACCCTACCTCACACTACCCGGACCTCCTCTACTCTTAAATACTTCACTGCTGTTATCGACTCTACTCCTACTCTACTCTATTATGCTCTGCTCTACTTCTATACTCCCCTCTACTCTACTCGACTCTTCTCTGCTCTACTTACTTACTCTACTCTATTAGATTATTATCTACTCTATCTGCTTCTGAGTTTGACGATTATTTTACGATTGTTGAGACGCCATTGGAACAGCCATTGGAAACACTATTGCAATAGCAGCGGGAACCAGTGCAATAGCCGAGGAAGACAATGCAGTAGCAGAGGAAGCCATTCCAATAGCAGACGAAATCATTGCCATAAAAACGGGGGATACACGTGACCAGCTCCCTACGCACGGAGTAAGACTCTTGCAGGCAAGAATACTTGCAGAAAACCGCTTCCACAAAATCCTACCACCACACTGGGTGAAGCTGTTCAGAGGGTATTTTCATCCGACCCCGCTCTTCCCAGTTGGGAAGGGCTTACCCCCTGGGGTATGGACCGTGGTTCCCCGAAAGGGTGGGGCGTCCAAGATGACCCTAAATTGTTCCGATATTGTTCCAGGTCGCCCAGAGTGGCCTTCAATATGGCAGCATTGCCCAAGTTCGAGCAAGGTGGCATCCAACATGTCAACACGAGGCGGTGACCATAGCCGCACCGTTCTTCCACTTAGCTTGACGACCCTTCCACCACTTAGCACTCATGCTTGGACATTCCACTGACCTGCGAACTGATTTTCAAATTCCAAGACGGTACCATTATCTGCCTTGGTGTCCGAGCCAGTGGTCGCAATGATGGTAGCGGCAGCACTCGTAGTCACGGTGGGCGTTTGCACTGGTGACGCAGGCAGTGACACTGCTGATGGTCGCGGGTGACAATAGGACGTGGCGGAAATACTCCTGGCTATAAACGTGGCAGCGGCACCTGTACAGCAGCAACCCCCCCGGGGGCCGCCGCAGCCCCCACTCTCGTCGAGGCGCCGCCCACAGACCGTCGGGGCGCCGCCGCGGGCCCGGGCCCGGGCCTCGAACACGCCGGAGCTGATCGTGCCGGACAGCACCCGGGAGGCGCTGGGGTTGGGGTTGTGCTGTGTCCACACCTCTCGTGGGCAGGGGGGATGGACTGAGGAGGGGTGGAGCAATTGAGCTGAACGGAAGGGACTGGACAGGATGGTACGGACAGGCGTGGACTGGAACGGAATGGAACGGCACGAGTGGCAGGGAGTGGTCGACGACGACAACAACGACGACGATGGGAGCCTCGAGGAGGAAGATGGGTCGAGGAGGATGCTCGTTCCCCAAACAATGCTCGAACTATGAGGCTCTTACTTGCGTTGCCAAAACAACTGGATGAGTCTGCTAGCTGTTCGCATGGTGACTGGCTGGTGACGCCCGTGTGCGCCTCGTGGGTGCCCGTGTGGAGGGTTTCTCCGAAGGGCTTAGGCGACCCGTCCTCCTCCTCCTCCTCCTCCTCCTCCTCCTCCCCCTCCTCCTCCTCCTCCTCCTCCTCCTCCTCCTCCTCCTCCTCCTCCTCCCAAAAGCTGTAGTGGACTTGTCGAGGCTTCGCCCGGTGGCCGCCCGTGGACCCCCGTGGGCGCCGCATGGGCGCCGCGTGGGCGCCTCGTTCTCTGGGTCGGTCCGCCAGGGCTTCACCCCAGTGGCCGCCCGTGGGCGCCGCGCGTGGGAGCCCCGCGGGAGCCCCCTTGCGCTGGGTACCTACCAGGCCACCGCAACCTGACCCGAAGGCCCGAACTTCGGGTTGGGGGGTGGGGTGCGGGTTCCACACGTTTTTCGGGGGGGATGTTCCCCGCCCCCCACCACTGGAAATGAATGGCAAATGAAGACCTTCGGGCTGGGTTAGGGGTGGTTTGATGGGCGGCGAGCGTTGGGTACACCAGCTAGCCTCGGAAGCTGGGCGAGGGCTGGCAAGCCCGTGGCTGCCAAAACGGTCTTCCTGGAAGAAGAAACAGATTCCCAAGAGCAAAACTCGGCGCACTAAATAGGCGGGCTGCTTCCCGGAAGAGAATACAATTTCCCAGAGCTCCGTGTTAGCAGCCACGGGTTTGCCAGCCTTCGCCTGGTTTCTCATAGCTTGCACCAGAAGGATTGCATCGCATAGCTTGCACCACGTGGCTTGCAACGCATAGCTGGCACCACAATACTTTCCCGCCCACGCACACACACACACGCACTTTCACACACACACACACACGCACACACACACACACGCACACACACACACACACACACACGCACACACCCACACACACACACACACACACGCACGCACGCACGACAAACATATATACACACACGCACAGACACACACACACACACACACACTCACACACACACACACACGCACACACACACACACACACACGCACGCACATACATACACACGCACGCACATACATACACACACACACGCACACACGCACACACGCACAGGCACACACAAGCTGCATCACATAGCTCACACCACATGCATCACATATACTGCAGTGCACCACGCACCATGCTCAGTGAACCGCATATCCAACCTCCTCCACATGGATTGCACCACATGGATCGCGGCACACATGTTTCCCTTTCATCACACAACAAAAAAACATACAGAACCTGGACTTGTCGATACCCCCTGGAGCACTGCAAGTGAATTACGATGATGTTTCATCGTTCACTGCCCGTGTGAAGGCATACCACCCCATCCAGGCCGGTATCCCTCATTCCAAGGCTGAACCAAAAGGGTGTTTTTCGCTTTCGTTTGGTTTTCGTGTTCCCTCGTTTTGTCTTCAATCCACCTCTACCGCAAGACGAGGTCGAAACGAAAACTGCCCACGAAATCGCCAAAACATTATTAAGTCCAGCCCTGCCTCATTCGATCCTCTACGCGTGCACACTCCTCTTTTCAAGAGATCCGCCAGCGTGCCCTCGGGCCCGAGTTGGAGCGTCCTCGGGTCCCCTGCTCAAGATCCCCTGGGGCCAGGGTCCTCACTCCCTGACGATGATTTTGGGGGCTCGAGTCCCAAATGCGCAAGTCGCCTGGGACTTGGCGCGTACCTCCTGGGGCTCGTCGCGTCCTCTCGCGTGAACTTGAGCCCAAGGGGGCCCCAAGACGAGCCAAGGGGGCCCCAAGAGGCCGCCCAGTCGTTCCAAGAGGGCCCCGAATCGCCGAACAGTCGGTCAAAGGCGCCCGCGATGGCCTCCAGCCCGGCCCCAAAGCCCCCGAGAGGCTCCAAGAGAGCCCCAAGAGGCGCCCCAAGACCCCAAGATGGCTCTGAGAGGCAAAAACACGTATTGTCCTTCAGTTCTTCCATGCTTTGGGAGTTCTTGCCTTTGGCCCACGAGGCTCCCGAGCCCGCCACGAAACGGCCCAGGAGGCCTCCACGGGAGCACCTAGAGGCGCCCAAGACGGCCACAAGACGGCCCAAGAGGCGCCCAAGACGGCCCAAGAGGGCCCCAAGGCGGCCCCGAGAAGGTCTCCCCCCCAAACGTATCGAACCTGGGGCACTGCAAACTACATATGATTCTGCTTCGTCGTTCACTTTCCAAACGAACTCATACCACCTCAGCCCAACCGGTATCGCCCCCCCCCTTTCGTCCACGTCAAACCATACTATGCGCTCACACCCGTACATCGCAAAGATAATGTTTCTCTAAATCCGTTTGCGAAAAATGGCACGAAGCCCACGCGCACGCGCATGTCGAAAACATGCCAAACGCAGCAATTCTGCCAGAACGCCGATATTGAGATGTCAAACACCTGAGGTTGATGCACTTGCCGAAATCATGGGAAACCATTTGAGTTTAGAAACCTCGTCTGAAACCCGCATCCTGATCTCGGGGATCTTCTGACCCAGATCAATCCAAACCCGGGTCAGTCAAGCCTTGCAAAATCCTGCAAGATCCTGCAAGATCCTACACCCAAACCCGGGTCAATGCGAAAGATCCTGCAAGATCCTGCAAGATCCTGCGCCAAAACACGGGTCAATGCGACCCTGGCCCTGCAGGATCCTGCAAGATCGGGCGCTCTGGCTGACCCCCGTTTGCATTGACCCCCGTCTCAAGGCTCCCGATGATCACCCCGCACGGTGCATCCGCGCTGATCCAGCATGCGCCCAGCACACGAATCCGCTGCAGATCACACCACATGTGGGCCCCACGCGCGCACCAACCCGCAGCGCGCGCGCGTCGAAAAATCGTCCCAAAACCATGGGAGTCCGAGGCATCTCATGACAGAGCTGTTTTCTCCTCCTCCTCCTCCTCCGCCTCCTCCTTCTCCTAAAATACATGTATTAAACCCAGTGATCGTTTCAACAAAAAGCCAGCAAGGTCGATTGAATCTCTGCGCGCGCACTTCCTCACCATCCCCCTCATCAGCACCGCCGCAACGCATCATCGTGATCGAAAAACGCCGCCATTGCGCCATCATCAGCACATAGACATTATCATTCCCATCGTTGTCACCAGCATCGGCGCCGTAATTGGCCAGACCGTCGTCGTCGTCGTCGTCATCATCGCCACCACCATCGCTACTATCATCAGAATCACCATCATAATCAGCATCAGCATCATCAGCATCATCATCAGCATCACCATCATCAGCATCATAATCGTCATAATCATCATCAGCATCATCATCATCAGCATCATCATCAACATCACCATCATCATAATCAGCATCATCATCATCATCATCATCAGCATCATCATCATCATCATCATCATCATCATCCTTGCCGTCGTAGCTGGCGTCATCATGAAACCACACCTGCGCGAGTTACCGACCCGCACTGAAGGAAGTGCCCGCGCGCCAGCCCAACCTTCAAGACGCGTTGGGAAGTTCGCATCAATAAGCGCCATCGTGGTCGCAGCAGTTGTATGAAATCATATGGTCGCCCTGCGCGCGTGCGCGCCGACGCCAGCGTCGTCTTGCATTTCCACGCGCGCGCACTTTCTAACCGTCACCTTTATCAAGGCCACAGCATCACGGCCGTCATTTCCGCCATCATCGGTCAAAGACCCTTATCATCGACGCATGGACATCACACGGTCACCGTCGTCACCGGCATCGGCGCCGCCATTGGCCTGACCGTCGCCATTGTCAACATTCGCCACATCGCCTTTTTCACTGACGCATGGAAATCATCATGGTCATCGTCGTCACTGGCATCGACACCGACATTGGCACTGCCGTCGCCATCGTAACTATCACCATCGTTGCCGCCGTTGCCGGCGCAATCATGATAAAGCGCCTGTCCAGACCAACGACTCGCACTGAAGAGCCCGCGTCGGTTGTGTCAAACCAGCTGATCGCTCTGCGCGCCAGCTCGCGCGCGCTAGCGCAGCCGCAAAGATGCGCCAGACAGTGCCCAGAAATCACCGCCATCGCGGCCGCATGGGTTCTGCAAAATAAGTTGTGGGTGGGAGGGTGGGATGATTGCGCGAACAGTGGAGTTGACGACCTGAAGTTCTGCAAGATGGATTGCACAGCATAGCTTGCACCACACATACTGCGCCACCTATGTTGCACCACACAAGTCTGCACAACATGTAACACAGACACGCACACTGTTTGGCGAACACGGCCCCGCGCGCAGCGACGAGGCACAGTAAGTCAAGCACAGCGAACGGGGTCCCTCGCCTGCCAGCCTCAGGACAGGGCCGCAGTCGCACACACACACACACACACACACACACACACACACACACACACACACACACGCGCGCGCGCGCGCGCACGCACGCACGCACGCACGCACGCACGCACACACACACACACACACACACACACACACACACACACACACACACGCACACACACACACACACACACACCGACACACATCCCGAGAGCCATAACGCACTCTTTAGAATCCACGCTGGCGAACTCATGATGCTTCGTGTTCGCTTGGGGGGTCAAGGAGGGTCTCAGGATCCTAGGGGTCCTGAGGGTTCTGCTGCGTCCACCACGCCACCCTTAGGTGGCATATGATGGGAGCTTCGTTTGTCGAACTTAGCGTTGCCTGCGCCCCACACTAGTGCAATTTAGCGCAATTGAGTGGCGTTTAGTGTGGCGCGGCGGGAGGCGCTAGTGCAACTCAGTGCAATTTAGTGCAATTTAGTGCAATTTAGTGGCGTGTAATGCAATTTAGTGGCGTTCAGTGCAATTTAGTGCAATTCAGTGCAATGTAATGCAAGTTTGTGGCGTTCGGTGCGCCCCACACTAGTGCAATTCAGCGCAATTTAGTGGCGTTTAGTGTGGCGCGGCGGGAGACGTTAGTGCAATTTAAAACAATTTAGTGTAATTTAGTGGCGTCTAGTGCAATTTCGTGGCGTTTAGTGCAATTGAGCGCAATCTAGTGCAATTTAGTGCAAGTTAGTGGCGTTTAGTGCGCCCCACACTAGTGCAATTTAGTGCAATTTAGTTGCGTTTAGTACAATTTAATGCAATTTAGTTCGCCTGCGGGAGGGACAGGAAGAAAGGAATTTGGAAAAAGGTTGCGGTCGATCTTAAGAATCTGACATTGCTCGCACAACTGCGATGCCGCGCGCGCGCACCGACCGGCGTGCACGAGCAACGCTACGCAACACTAAACAACACTAGTACACACTAAACGATCACGAAGCAGGAAGCAAGACACCATTGGGTGAAAAAGAAAGGTCCCATCATTTGCCACCTAACCACTCTGAAGGTAAAAACACGAGGACATCTTGTTGTCCTTTTCAACTGTTGTTCTAACCTCGTCTGGGGCCCAGCGGGCCGTTGCCTCCAGGAACACCCAAGTGGGCCACAACAGGGCCACCCAAAGGGCCCCGGCATGCCCCTTGAAGAAGCTGCCGAGAGGCACCCCTAAGATGCATCCCGAAAGAGATCCCGAGAGGTATCCAGCACGCTTCTCTGACCCACGACCTAGGCACGGTGGCGGGATGGGCCACTAGATGGTAAAATCGTAAATTTCGCGGGGGGCCATCAACGCTACGGATATATATATATATATGTACAGACACACACTGACACTATCCGACGAACTTTGCATGGACCTTCAAGGAGGGCGGCGGTGTATGAAATCATTGGCTCCCAGTGGTGATTGATTCACCGTCAACCTCCCCTGAGGTCCAGGAACAATCCATTGGAGGGCGTCTGTGCATACTTTTCTGTAGCGGGGTATCAGACGATCAACAAAGTTTGAAACAACCTGTCTCCATCCGCGCAGAACTTCATAAAAAATGCACCATGACCAAAAAATGCAAGACCCCCAAACGACAACTACTTGATCAAAACGATGCACCGCTCTTCCGCGTGAACCCACGAGGTTATATCGATTGCTTTCATGGAGCCCTTTCCAGACCACCCCGCCGACACATCTCGCGGCGCGACGAGAAGGGGTGGGGTGGAAGGATGGGGCGGAGGGAAGAGGGGGAGACGGAGGGAAAGAAGGGGGAAGAAGGGAAGGAGGAGAGAGAGGAGAACAAAGGGAGAATAGGAGAAGGAGGGAGAAAGAGGGGTTTCAGGAGGACCGAAATGGTTACGGAAAGAATGGGGTGTCGCCGCGGCCTGTGTACATTTGAAACAGAAGGCCGCCTGCCCAACAGCTGCCGCTGCTGGTTTGGAACAACATTTGCTGTTGGGCATTGTTCCCAGTCTTTCCGTACCCATTTCGGGCGTCCAAAGGGTTGGCTGGGAGATTCCACGCTGACGCTGGCTGGTCGGCTGGAAAGCCGAATGACCCTGGAAAAGACTGACGCCTGCATCAAGCTGCACGGAAACGAAACGGAGAGCGGAAGGGGGAAGAGGACGATGAGGAGGGACACGGAGGAGGATGGAAAGGATGAGGCATGGAGGGAAGGGGTGACAGGGGAGGGGGGTGAGCGGAAAAGGGGAGGGGCAGGAGGAGAAAGAAGCAGGAGGAGAAGAAGAGCGGAGCAGCGGCGGCCAAACACAAACGGCTGAGAGAGCACGGGACGGGCGACCCCCGACATGAAGCTCCCCTGCAGGCTCAAGATTCCAGAGCAGATGTTCACCGCAATGGGGACGTTCGAGTGGTTGGTGATGGTCTCGTACATCACGAGTGAGTTCCCAACCTTTGTGCTGCCATGTGGACGCGCGCCACGCGTGAACCAAACAAAAAAAAACACACGTGTTCCAACCAGTGCTCACACGCGTGTCTGCGTGTGCGTGTTTGCTGGATCGGGTCGATTTGCACGCAACGCATAGGCGGTAGACGTGCGATCTCCTCACGGAAAAACGCGCGTGCTGTATCCCGTCCCGTGCTCGCGCTGCGCGTGGCGGTTCACCAATGCCCCCCTGGCGGATTGGACCCCTCGGATTCAGATCGTCAGAATCCACACACCCTCCAGGATCTCGCTACACCCGAGCATGAACTGCGCGGTCATACACTGGCGGAATTCAGGCAACGAAAAAGCACGACACTGCTGATTCTGCGGGCGCAGGTGGGTACGAGCGTGAGGGGGCTGAGAGAATCTGCGAGGTCCAGAGCAGGAAAGGGAAATCTCGGGGGAGAAGGAGGCCTTGAAGCACGGGCTTTGAAGCACTCAGGCGAGCATGCTCAGGGGGATCGTCCTCAGAATGTTTTAGGACATCGCACGGGCGTGAACGAGTAGATACACCAGTCGGAGTAGGTGGACTCGGCTGCTGTGTGCTACCCACGCCCTGACTGTGGTCGCTCCGCACGGTGTATGCATACTCTGAACTGGTGGGCCTCCTGTGCCCTAAGAGAGGGTAGCCAGCTCGCACAATGTAGGCACACTCTGTGGTACTGCCAGGCTTCCCATAACCTGAGAGAATGAATGTGGAGTGCACCGTGTGGGTTGATTATGCAGATCGGTCGGCCTAGTTACCAGTGGCCTGAGAGATAGGAGGTGCTCGGCTCGAGGATGGCATACTCTGACAGGCTGAGCGGCGGCTTAGAAAAAAAATGCGCCTGATGATCCCATTAAGCTTCCCATGCCCTGAGCAACTGTAGCCTGGGTGCGCGATGTAGGCAAGCGTTAGTGGTTGGGGCGTCCCATGCCCGTAATGATATCATGTAGAAGATGTGGCCCGCTCCACTGTGCATAGCTTTGTCGGGTCCATATCAATCGGCTCATCCCATCATGGCGTCCTCCATCTTCAGCAGCTGTGAGTGCGGGATCCGCTACATCTGTACTACATATATAAGACACACTGTGCATGTGCATGCGTGTATTAGAAGGCGTATGCATTTACCAACGTGCGCACACACACACACACACACACTCGAGTATACACACACACACTTGCTCACGACAAACGAGACTGTGTGCAATGTGCCAGGCGAGAAGGACAAGCAGGAAAAGCAGGAGCAAAAGCAAAAGCGCAGTACCCATGCCACGCAAAACCCTGACAGCGCAGCCGGCACAAGCCAGCCAACTACCGACGTGAGCCTACCGTAAGAGTTCACTCACGCATGTCTGCCATGGAACAATCAAAGCAAACAAAATGACGCCCTCTCATTTCCTCCCTCTTACACACGGGATGTCGGCCAAAAGAAACTTGCACAAGAGACCCAGACCCTGTAACCCCAAATATTTGATATGTTGAGGCTTCGGAGCCCTGGGTGGCTCTCATTGCAAAGTTCCTGGATCCAAGACCGCATAGCACCTTGGAGAAATGCAAGAGACATCTCGATGCGCATGCCCACTGCATGCCTGGCTCTCCCTCCTCCTGTACCAAATGAAGACGCGAGATCCGGACCATTTTGCCCTCCACCAAAAAGGCCGACTCGTCGTCCTCGACCTCGCCATCGCCGGCGGCACTTCCCGACGCCAGCCACGGCCGAAGGAAAGAGAGACTGAGCAAGGCCACGACTACACCAAGGACAAGGAAAGAGAGAGAGAGAGAAGAGGATAGCGAGGGGGAGGGAAGATGGGGAATAAGGGAGGGATAGGAGAAGAAAGAAGAGGAAGATAAACAGAGGTGGGAGGAGCACAGCTGGCAGAGCGGAGCGTTTGTCACAGCAGCGCTCCGCTCAACTAGAAGCACATACGTGCATATATTATATATATATATATATATATATATATATATATATAAATACATACACACACACTTAGCACCCCGCAGTTGCGGATAAGAGTCAGGGGGCGGCGAGGACGTCGTTAGTCTGCGCGGCTCTGAAGAAGCCCGCCGCAGGCGCCAATTTTTTCTTTGAAGCAATGTGGGTGGATCGAGGGGTGGGTCGCCGGTGGGTCGCGTATGGGTCGCGGGTGGGTCGCGGGCCGGGTCCCGGATGGGTCGCGGGTGGGTCGCGTGGGTCGCGGGTGGGTCGCGCGCGGGTGGGTGGGTCGCGGGTGGGTCGCGGGTGGGTCGCGGGGTGTGGGTCGCGGGTGGGTCGGGGTGGGTCGCGGGGGTGCGGTGGGTCGCGGGGGTCGCGGGGTGGGTCGCGGGGTGGGTCGCGGGTGGGTCGCGGGTGGGTCGCGGGTGGGTCGCGGGTGGGTCGCAAGTGGTTCGCGTGGTGGGTCGCGGAGTGGGTCACGGGGTGGGTCGCGGGATGGGTCGCGGGGTGGGTCGCAGGTGGGTCGCGGGCGGGTCGCGGGGGGATGACGACAACAACAACAACAACAACAACAACAACAACAACAGCAACAGCAACAGCAACAGCAACAGCAGCAGCAGCAGCAACAACAACAACTACAACAACTACAACAACAACAGCAACAACAACAACAACAACAACAATCATTAAGACCGTTCGCCCTTACATGCTCGAGTGTCGAATAACGCGTATTTCCCTAACCCTCGATACCCGCCCTCTTCGTCTTCGATCGAACCCCTTTTGGGGGGTATACCTTTCTTCCCTGCAGGCCGGACCCCGGCAAGCGGCGGGGCGGCCGCGGACCGTCGGCCTGGCCAGCGGCAGCGCTGATCGGTGGGGCGGCCGCGGACCGTCGACCCGACCCCAAGAGGGACGGACAGGGGACCGACCACGACGACGACGACGACGACGACGACGACGAAAACGACGGCGACGACGACGACGACGGCGACGACGAGCGAAAGCGAGAGCGAGAGAGAACGACAGCAGGGCCACGAAGGGCACGAAGTAGGCCACGAAGGGCGACAGCGGGGACACGAAGGGAATGCGTATGGTGCCACGAAGAGCGCGAACGAGCGGGGGCCACGAAGTGCAGATAATGCGGGGCCACAGAAGGCAACTATGGGGCCACTGAGGGTATGGGGCCACTGAGGGTAGCAACTGGGCCACGTAGGACAGTGAGGGGGACACAAATGGCGACAGCGGGGCCACGCAGGGCACGCACATGGGGCCACAACGGGCGCGACTCCTGGGTGCCTGGGTGTCGGGAGCGCGGCGCTTGAGTAAATTGCAAGACATTCCAACGCAAGGCCATTCTTCAGTTAGTTGCAAGCAAGTCTCCAGCGAGAGCGCGACTCCAGAGCGCCGGGAAAGCGATTCCTGAATCAAGTGTAAGGAAGTCCCAAGCGAGAGCGCGATTCCTGAATAGAGTGCGAGGAAGTCTCGGGCGGGAGCGGGGCTCCTGGCTAGATTGTAAGGAAGTCTCGAGCGGGAGCCGTTGTTGTTGTAACCCGGGGGCCAGGGGGCCAGTTTGAGCAGGAAGACTTTCCCTGTCAAAAAAACAGGGTGCGAGCGTCGAGGGGCATACTTTGATTTAGAAAAAACAAGAAAAAACAATATGCACCGGTGGGGGGGGGATCAACAATTATTATTCATCAGAAATGAGAATTCAACAATCATTTTTGACTGTTGGCCGTATCTGCTCGAGTGTCCAATAACGCGTATTTCCCTAACCTTCGATACCCGCCCTCCTCGTGTTCGATCGAATCCCTTTTGGGGGGTATACCTTTCTTCCCTGCAGGCCGGGCCCTGGCAAGCGGCGGGGCGGCCGCGGACCGTCGGCCTGGCCAGCGGCAGCGCTGATCGGCGGGGGGGGCGCGGACCGTCGACCTGACCCCAAGAGGGACGGACATGGGACCGACCGCGACGACGACGACGACGACGACGACGTCGACGACGGCGACGACGACGACGGCGACGACGACGACGACGAGCGAAAGCGAGAGCGATAGAGAACGACAGCAGAGCCACGAAGGACACGAAGTAGGCCACGAAGGGCGACAGCGGGGACACGAAGGGAATGCGTATGGTGCCACGTAGAGCGCGAACGAGCCGGGGCCACGAAGGGCAGATAATGCGGGGCCACAGAAGGCAACGATGGGGCCACTGAGGGTAGCAACTGGGCCACGTAGGACACTGAGGGGGCCACAGACGGCGACAGCGGGGCCACGAAGGGCATGCACATGGGGCCACAACGGGCGCGAACGAGCGGGGGCCACGAAAGGCATTTGTATATTGGGCCGCGGAAGGCAAGGACGGGGCCACTGAGGGCAGCAACGGGGCCATGAAGGGCAGCGAGGGGGCCACGCAAGGCGACAGCGGGGCCACGAAGGGCATGCATATGGGGCCACCACGGGCGCGAACGAGCGGGGGCCACGAAGGGCATACATATATGGGGCCACGAAGGGCAGCGAGGGGGCCACGAAGGGCTGCAATGGGGCCACGAAGGGCAGCGAGGGGGCCACGAAGGGCTGCAACGGGACCACGAAGGGCTGCAACGGGGCCACGAAGGGTAGCGAGGGGGCCACGAAGGGCTGCAACGGGGCCACGAAACAAAGCGAGGGGGCCACGAAGGGCTGCAACGGGGCCACGACGGGCAGCGAGGAGGCCACGAGGAGCTGCAACGGGGCCACAAAGGGCAGCGAGGGGGCCACGAAGGGCTGCAACGGGGCCACGAAACAAAGCGAGGGGACCACGAAGGGCTGCAACGGGGCCACGAAGGGCAGCGAGATCCCGATTCCTAGGTAATCTGTGAGGGAGTCCGAAGCGTGAGCGCGACTCCTGGGTGCCTGGGTGTCGGGAGCGCGGCGCTTGAGTAAATTGCAAGACATTCCAACGCAAGGGCGCTATTCTTCAGTAATTGCAAGCAAGTCTCCAGCGAGAGCGCGACTCCAGACTGCCGGGAGAGCGATTCCTGAGTAAGTTGTAAGAAGTCCCAAGCGAGAGCGCGATTCCTGAATTAAATGCGAGGAAGTCTCGGGCGGGAGCGGGGGTCCTGGCTAAATTGTAAGGAAATCTCAGGCGGGAGCCGTTGTTGTTGTAACCAGGGGGCCAGGGGCGCAGTTTGAGCATCAAGATTTCTCCTGTCAAAAAACAAGGTGCGAGCGTCGAGGGGTACACATTGATTAAGAAAAACAGTTTGCACCGGTGAGGGAGGATCAACGATAATTATTCTTCAGAAATGAGAATTCAACAAGCAGAATCCCCACCACGGATCCCCAGTTCAGCCACGCACCCAGGGACAATGAATGACCGCTCGGCCCGCTCACTCTGATACATATATATATGTATGCATACATACATACATGCATGCATGCATGCATGCATGCATGCATGCATACATACATACATACATACTAGAACCGTCGCGCGCGCTTCGCGCGCGCTCAAGTTCTAGCTAGGCTCGAAAGGCTAACGCATGGAATATCAATTGTTGAAGAGCCTGTGTGCATCTAACGACCTTCTTAGAGTCCCTGCCAAAGCCCCAGAAGCGTACAAAGAGGAAATGCTGAAACCAAATATATATATATATATATATATACATCTTTCAGGTGTTCGATGATTTGGGGCCCTCGAAGGCTTCCTGGAATCTTTCTTCGGTGGTGACGGGGGCCTTCATTATGGTCTGGTGTGCAAAATACGCAGGGGTAAGCGTTTGTCATCCTATGAATGATACGAAGAAGAAGAACACGAATAATACTACGAGCCCTAAGAAGAAAAATCATGGAATGTCCTTGTTCTTCAAAAAGTCATGCCTAGGCCGTGGGTCAGAAGACTTCCTGGATAAAGGCCGTGGACTGTTGGGACGCCTCTGGGGGCCTTTTGGCGGCTTCTTGGGAGTCTTTCGGGGCCTCTTGGGAAGCTCTTGGTGCCTCCTGGGAGCCTCCCGGGATTCTCTAAAGGCATCTGGGGGGGCGGCTCGAGAGCCTGTGCGAGAACCTTGGAGCCATCTTGAGGCAAAGCGCTCGAAAGGCTTGGGCAGGTCCTCTCTTATGGCTCTTTCTTGGCGCGCGCGCTGACATTCTAACTAGGCTGGACAGGTGAACTCAGGGGACCTCGATGTTTACGGCGGTTTCAGAGGCAGCCACAAGGAAGCGAAGACGACCCAAGAGAGTGCCAAGACAGCGTCAAAGAGTTCAACAGCATTCCCAAACATCTGTGCAATGCGACCCAAAAATCTTGATGGGGTTCGGGATGAACTTGAACGAAAAGAGGATCACTGGATGTCCTCCTGCTTTCTCAAGCGGGGCCTCCTGACATGTAGTGCGCAGGAGTCGGGGGGGGGCCCAAGACCCAAGAGGCGTGCAGGGAACTCTTGGGAGGCAGTTTGGAGGCCGCTGAGGGGCTGTTTTCGGGCCTCTTGGGGAAACTTTGGAGCTTCTTCGCGGCAAAGGTGGTGGCCATCTTGGAGTGCGCCACATTGGCGGCGGGGTTGCCGTGCGCTCGACGCGGCGGGGGCTCTCCTGCGCCACGCTGGCGAGGGGAGGCGGTCCTCGCGCAGGCGCGGGCTTGGATGCAGGATGGTGCAGAGGCCAAGCTCACGACCTCGGAGCTGGAGCTGACCGAGTGCGACAGGGAGCTCATGGGCCGTCCTGCTGGTGGCCCGCATGCGGTCTGGCTGGAGCCCGACGCGGAGGCGGACGCGGCCTGGCTCGCGACGCAGGCGTCTATCCGCAGGCTCGCCGAGGTGGAGTGCTACCACCTCGGCGCGGACGACGGCGTCGAGGCCGAGGGCGTGGAGCTGCCGCGGTCGGCATGTCGGTGCTCGTGGGGGTGCAGGCCGAGGCCGTGACAGGCAGGGCCGAGAGGCAGCACACGGAGGAGGGCAGCTCCCAGCGCCAGGCCACGGAGGTCGGTGACGGGAGCAGCACTGAGGGCAGCGACGGTGGCGCCCAGTCTGACGCCCTCCCAGCGGTGGAGCCTTTTTCCGACGCTGTGGTTGGCAGCTGGCGGGGTCCAGGAGCACCAGGAGGTCATCGATATAACCGAGGTCGTGATGCTCCGAGGCCGATGGCATGGCCGAGGCCATCGAGGCGAGCCCCCGCGTGGATGCCTACCGGGCCGAGGCCGACGACGAGGTTTTCAACTTTGACGGCAAGGAGGACAGCGCGGAGCCGCGGGCCGTGCGGTCAGGGTGGGCCGACTCCGTCGACGGCGTCGTGCACCTGGCGGTGGAGGCCACCGAGGTGCCGAAGGTGGCGGAGGCGGACGAGGGCGGCGAGTGGGAAGCTGTCTGCGCAGCCAACCGTGAGGCGCACACGCGGGCGGCTGAGGCGCAGGCGCGCCGCTGGGCCCAGTGGCGGCTCGAGCACGACAGCCTGGGCGGCGAGATCGTGCCGCCCGTGCCCGAGTTGGGGCTCGACGAGCCCGAGGGCGTGAGTGAGCGCCGACAGAGGAAGGCGAAGCGGGCGAGGCGCAGAGGGCTTGGAGGGCGAGGCGCCCCCCGAGGCGACGCTGCAGCAGCAGGTCGAGGCCCCAGACGCCGCGCGCAAGAACATCGAGGTCTGCGAGACGGGGCGGAGGATACCACCCGTGCACGGACGTGCACGTCCAGGCGGGGCGGGAGTGGTACGACCGCGAGATCGCCGCGCACGAGGCCGCGGCCGACGCAAGCCAGGAGGGCGCTCGAGGAGGCTGGCCACGGTGGTGCGATCTGATTGTGAGCAGTCGGTCTGCAGTGCCTGGGCCTGAGGGCCTCTGTGCAGTCGTGCGGCACGACTTCCGCGTTGCAGTCTGTATTATTATCGAGATGAGAATATGTGCGCTGCCGCGCGATTTTGGCGTCCCCGAGGGGGTGCGCCAGCACGTCGGGGGCTGCGGCACGGCGTGGGGGGCGCGTGGTGGAACCCACCCGCGCCTTCAAGAGAGCAAAAAAAGCCTCTTCAAGCCCTTTGGGAGGCTCTTGGGGGCTCCTGGGGGCCTCTTGGAGCGGAAATCTAGGATTGTCGAGTTGCGTTCCTCTTGTTGGGCGGCTTTTCGGGCCATCTCGAGGATCTCTTGGGCTGCCTCGGGGCGCTCTTGGGCCGTCTTGGGGCCTTCTGGCCCATCTTGAAGTCATCTTGGGGGCTCTTGGGCGGTCTTGGGGCGGTCTTGGGGCGGTCTTGGGGGCCTTTTCGGCCGCCTAGGAGTCTTGGAAGCTCGAGAACGGAAAACATCAAACAAACCAGTGAAATTCAACGATGTTGGCCTCTTCGGGTGCTCCCAGGATGCCTCTCGGAGCTTTCTTGGGGCCTCTTGGAGGCCTCCTGGGAGCCTGGAGAGCCGTCGAAGTCTGTCTTGGGCTGCTTGGGAGCGTTTTGGGCCGGCCGTCCTTTCGCGTTCTGGGGGCGAGGTGTGGGACGCTCGTGGGGGGAGGCGTACTTGTTCATATTATACGCACACTCTAAGACCACGCGCGCGCTTCGCGCGCGCTTAGCTTCTAGCACGCCCCAGCCCTTGACGAGCTGACGCGCCAAGTTCTTGGGGGACATCTCGAGGGCCTTGCGGGCGCTATCGGAAGGTTCTAAGGGTTCCTTAATTCCAAGGCCTTGTGTCGGGGATCTCGCTGTATCTGTGCGACCGCGGATACGTTCCGCCCGACGGACCCGCGAAAAAACGTCCCGTATCCGCGGGGTCGCGGCCCAGGGGCCAGGCCCACGGAACCACCGATACAGATCTGTGTGCTTCGCTCACGAGGGGTGCGGGGGGGGGAGGACTGAGCCGGCGGACGCAGCGCAGAAACGCACAAGGACGGCGGTCTTGAACCCCGCGCCTGCGGCCGTCGGGGGCGGCCAAGAGGGGGGCGTCCAAGAGCGCGGGGGGGGCCGCAAATCATGGTCGGCGGCACGTGCGCGGCCCAGGGGAGGGGGGGGGGCCGGGGACGCACTGAAACACGAAGAGGCGCCATGGAATCTGGGGAGACAGCGTGGCCCCCGCGGTGCTATCCACCCCCCCCCCTGGCCACCTGGCCGTCGCTCCCCTCGTGGCCGCCCCCGAGACTGGCCACGCGCCAAGCGCGGGGGGAGGCCGGGCCGGCGCCTCGCCCTCGAAGCTGCTCTCGATGGGCGACGTGCGCTCCCGCTCCGTGAAGAACTGGACGTAGCCGTAGGCGTTCTCCACCTCCCCGGGCGGCGCGCACGCGGCCCCCCCGAAGGGGAGGGCGCCACGGGGGTGCACGCCAGCACTGGCCCTGGCCAGGCCGATCCTGTCAGGGGCGCGCAAGCATGGATTAGCGATGCATGGATTTGGCGCGCGGTCACCTAATCCACGGATCGGGAGAAGTGCCCTCCCCACAATGCGGCCAGTGCCGCCTCGCACGGCGGCGGCAATCCGCGATTTCCCAAGGAAACGGGACCCGTCGCTAATCCACGCCCCCTTAATCCATAATTGCGATCGCCTGATCCTGGCCAAGCGTACAGTTGGGTCGGGCATGTCCCCCTCCAGGGGGATTCGAGGCGAAAAAATTCAACATAGTCAAAAAATACTCCCAAATGGTAAAAAATAGTCCGAAAATCGTCCCCGGACTATCTTTCTACTATGTCTGAATCTTCCTCCTGTAGAGGGACGTGCCCGACTTACGCGTACAGTCGGCCCGTGTCGTGAGGATGCGCGACGAAGGTGCAAAGGCCACGGGCGCCCACTTCGAGGCGGCTCGAGCGGGGCGCGGCCAACGAAAGCGGCCAAGGATGGGCCGAGGAGGCAGGGATGCGAGGGTACCCTCCCTGGGCACGTGATTTCTTGGCGCAGCTCTCTGCTTGCTAGGACGGTCTCAGATTAGAAGCCGCAGGGTGGGCCCAGAGCTTATTTCTTGGCACCTCTCTGAGAGCTGAGAGGGTTTCGGACTAGAAGCTGGCAGCACAAGGTAGCTTCGGAGCTCTTCCCAGCTTTCCAGCAGAACACCTCGCTGCCAGCTGCTTGAACTCGTAGCGTGTCCCGGCAGCCCTTCTCTAACTGTCTCCCAGCACGTGTAACCGGAAGCTTTCCTGAAACTCCTTCGGCAGCGTCCGCCAAGAGCTTCCGGAGCTCCCTCGAGTGGCACACTAGTTCGATCAACCCCACCCAAAAGTGACGGCCCCTGGGGAGGGATGGCCGCGTGAGGAGCGAGGGGGAGGAGAAGGAGGAGGAGACGAAGGAGGAGGAAGAAGAGGAGACGGAGGAGGACGAGGAGGAGGAGCAGACGGAAGAGGAGGAGGGGGAGGGAAGGAGAGGAAGAGGAGGAGGAAGAAGCAGAGTTCCCTCCTCTCTTATCCATCCCTCCCCCCCGACGCACTCATTCCGTAGAGGGCCCACAAGCCAGAACATCGGAAACCCGCGCGGCTCTCGCGGGTTGGCGCTGGAGCCCCCCCGGCAGCGCTTGCGGCGCCGCCGCATGGCACGCCTCGCGCGCCACGGGGGGGAGATCCAGCGCCGCCCCCAGGCATCCGTGCGGACCGCCGAAAGTTTATGCGCATGCCGCTGGTGCTGTTCAGCTCCCTCATCACAACGCCCTCCTCCTCACCCTCCTTCCCCCAAAACTCTCCCCCTTCCTCCTCCTGGGAACCTTCGACAATACACCACCACAACCTTCGTCGCCCCACTTCTCTTCCGGCCTCTCCTTCCTGTCCTTTTTGTTCTGGGCAAGGGGGGGGTGAGGGAGGCGGTGGTGGTGTATAGTGTGGGGCCCTTGAAAACCCCTCCCATCACCCACCTTCGGGGATCGGACATGCTGTCGGGCGCGGGGGATCGTCGAGGCTCGGAGCACCCGCATGCCTCGGCCATGACTCGAGGACGACACAACGGAAGAGGGGCATACAAACAGGGGGCGGAGCACGCCCGGGGGGAGGTCGCAGGAGGATGAAGCGGGGGGAGGAGGAGGAGCAAGAGAAGCTGGATGATGAGGAGGATGAGGAAAAGGAGGAGGAGGAGGACTTGTGACGCGAGCGTAGCAGCAGCAGCAGCAACAGCAGCAGGAGATGCACGAGGACAAGAAGGAGGCTTTGAGGAGCCCTGGGGAGGGCCGACGGAATCCTCCCCGCGCGGTTGGTGATATTGGGGGCGACCGAAATGGGAATTTAAAAGGAAGGCCCTTTGGGGCCGTCTTCTTCACCACCCGTCCCGGCCACCCCCCATTCTCCTCTGTTCTGTTCCGCAGCTCAAGAAACCAAATTTGAGCTGTTTGTACAGTTGCAAGATGCTCATCAAGGGCAATGGGCTTCTGCTCCGAAAACTAAGCACGTCGTGTCTATAAACGCCCCTGCTGCCACTAATGGCTCATTCGTCCACGTTCCCGCTTGGATACCCCGCTGGCCGATCATCCAGGCAGATGCTGCACAGCAGCCGTCTCGAAGGCCGCCGTCGATCTCAATCACCAAGTTCGCACTTTCGACCGGCACACTCGCGCGAAACCGTTGCTCCCAAGATCTCCGGATGCCCATCGTCAGGTCAGCGAGGCCGTCTACAACCTTGTTGTGCTGTTGCGGCCACCATTGCACTGGGTCGTCAAACGCTCGTGGCGAGGCCCATCCCAAGCCCATATGGTGCACGATTCGCCCGAGGATCCGGGATAGCAATGGCTCGAAGTGTTCATCCCGGAGGCGAGCACGACCGAAAATCAGCTGTTGGAGCAACTTGGAATCTGTCACGTATGCGAAGTGTCTGCTGGGCGATGACCATATCATCTCGCGCGCTTTTTGTCCATGAGATCGTCGGCGTTGGGTTCCGAACTACGAAATCGCAGTCGTTCCTTCCCATCTCCTGAAGGCCCTCCGGACACATACGACGAGCAGGATGATGGGGAACCGGGGAACCACATGTCCAGCGCCATCTCTCGCAGGCACTGGTCATAAAACAGGTCGTCTGCTCGCGCCATCGTGTTGATGTCATGCTGTTCCGCTCGCCAATACTCTCCCATGTGATGAACGATAGGATCCTCCCAAGTAGCCCTGCGACCGCCTGATCGTTGCAGTGTGCCGTCGTCACGTCTGCGTTTAAGAGTCCCCCGTCCGGATGACCGTCCCGAGGTCCCTGGTTAAGTAAGCGCGCGCCGACTGGAGGAGGGAGGCCCGTCTTCCGTCCTTGAGTCCCGCTCTCGAAGAGCTGCATGAAACTATCCTCGGAGTATGACAACATGGATGGGGACGTGACCGCAGTTGGCCATGCACTGCTTGATCTTATGCGAGGACCATTGCATGTAGTTCGCATGCTGCTCGCCGGGGCGCCTGCGTAAACGGAGGACTCTCCGCAACCATCGGAGTTTCCATGTCCAAAGCTTCTGGAGGAGGTCGCCGGTCAGGTGCCAACTCCGACACACGGCCCGCGAGCTGCGTGACTTCCTTTTCGGGAATGTGCCACCAGGCGAACGATGAGTTCACAGGCTCGAAAGTGAATCCAGCGGCTCCGTCCCCTTTGATCCGCAAAGGTTCGGAAGTGTCCTCCTGCGATGTCAGGTGGACGAGGCCCTGGCACCCGTTGACTTCGAGGCGGAAGTTCGAGATCTGGCAAACTACTTCTTGAACAGGGCGAGCGTCCCCTCCCAGGCACGACTGGCAGCCCTCTGCTTGGCTCTGATGTCAACAGGTAGGTCCTGCCGAATGCGCCGAGGAAACGTGGCCGATGTCCGAGGGCCCTGCCAGCTCACCTGCTTGTCACTCATGAACTCAGAGGAGACAGGGGCAGCAGCTATAAAACTGAAAGCGAGACTGTAACTTTTCGAAACACCCTTCAGCTGCGGCAGCACATCTCGACGAAGGTGTTCGGGAACCACCAGGCATAATACCAGATTCCAGTGCGCCTGCTTCCGCAAGCCAGTGATGCATCTCGGAAACGTGCCAACCCACCTTAGAGTCTCATTGATGGGCGGGCCAGCTGAAGACGCTCCCGCAGCGGAGGAACCTGAAGTCGCAGAGCTCGTCCCTGGGCCATTCAAGCATAAGTTTGATATCATCCAAGTCCTTGGCGAGGTTCCTGACCTCCTTCTCGAGCTGGGCGGTCCTGCTGGAGGCACCAAAGGCAGCCCAGGGATCCTGACGCGGAACACGATCGCCATCTGCAACTGAGTGGGCAGCACCGTCCACAGGCAGATTCTGAATCGACTCGAGCTTGGTCTCGGTCGCAGCCATTCTCGCATCACCGTCCGCCTTGTACCTGGCAAACTCCTGGATGATGTTGGACTGGGACGACTGAATGTGTGAAGCCATCGGCGCGCCGAGAGATGATGAGAAGGCACACGGCGTCTCGTTGAGCACGGACGTGAAGGCGGGCGCGACGTGCTCGGCAGTGTGCGCATAATTCAGCTTCGCTTGGTCAGTGAAGGACGTTGACCCATCATGCGGCTCCCCCCTCCCCCGCCTCGGCGTTGAAGCGGCTGCGGTCTCCGCTGCCCGAGAAAATCGCACGCACACTAGAGTCGTGTGCTGGCCACGTTCTTTCTGTCCTCGCCGCGGTCTCCTCGGCTCGGGCGGGGAACGGAAGAGCTGGCTCGATCGCTCCTGTGATAGCGAGAACCGTCTCCACTGGGCGCGCCTCCCCATCGCAAGACAGGAGGGCGACTTGGCAGCACGTGCGCAAGACGGGTAGGTGTGGGCAAAATGCAAAAATTACGCATGCTTTGGTGCACGACTGAGGTGCGAGGACTGACCTCGGATGGGACGCTTGGGCCACCCCTCGGCAGCGTCCCAGTTCGAAGCGCCAGGGACACACGTTTCGAATTTGAGCCAAAATGGCTACGGAGGAGGACGAGGAGGAGGAGCTGTAGAGACTCGTGGCAAAGGACGCCAGGGGCTGAGAGGAAGCGAGGGCACGCCTGATCCTGCGGTTTCGGCTACAGCTCGTGACGGCGCAGAAGCAAAGGGGCGCGAACCGAGAGGGGGACCAACCTTCTGAGAAGGCAGGGAAGGCCTCAGCGGCGACGGCAGGCTTCTGGGGAGGGACAAAACTAATTACCAAGGACACGCGGCCGCTCTGGAGCCCGTCAGCGCGTCACGTCGTCGTGTCCGATGACCCGATGCCTTTTCAGTAGCAGCGCGCTGATAGTGGGTTCCGCACGCCGGCACTTCACTGATGCTGCTGTTGCTCCCGCAGCGTCGAGGAAGGCCTCCCAGAAGGCAGGAGGGCTTCTCGGCAGCCCCCTCCCCCAGGCCTCCTCAGACGGCCATCCTGGCCGCCCTCTCCTGGCCGCCCTCTCGAGATGCGCCCAGCCGTGGGTCCCCTGGACGCAACCACCCACGCACCCTTGCAGGGCCTCGTGCTCCATCTGCGTGACCCGGCCAGTCACGTGCCACTTCCCGGATATGCTGAGCGCCGCGAGCCTGGAGAAGATCTGCTTGGGCCTCTGGGGCGGAAAGGGGAAGGGGAGGGGGAGAAGGAGGAGGTGACGAGGAGGAGGGAGGAAGGGGAAAGGATCAGGACGAGGACGACGACGACGAGGAGGATGAGGAGAGATCCTGGGCCTGTCGCCGGCAAAGCAGGAATGAGTAGCGAGAACACTGCGAAACCATCGCCCTCCTCATCTGGCTCCTCCCATCCTCTCCCTCATCCCGTCCCGCCCTCCCCCCGCCTCCCACAATCTTCCTGCCCCCTGCCATGCCATCTTGATGCCCCAACCGCACAACTCTCGCCAAATTCGTGGGCTGCCAGGAGGGCCCTGCGGAGGAGCGGTGTCCGACGTAAGTCCAAACGGGACCATCGTGCTCCCTGTGCGCTGCCAAGCGCGCAACTATGGCCACATTCGTGGGCTCATGAGGCCCAGCGGTGTCTTACGCAGAGCCACCTGGTGAGACCTCGCCACCTTCGTGGGCTCCTGGGAGGCCGAGAGGGTGCGTGCCTCACACATATCCGAACGAGACCTCGCCCTCCCGCGGGGCTGCCAACTGTTCAACTCTCGCCGCTTCCGTTTGCTCCTGGCATGCCTGGCGGAGTGGCCTTAAAATCCCAAGGATGTCTCGCCCAAGTGAGCAACTATAACCACTTTCGTGGGATCCTCGGAGGCGCAGCGAGTGGTGTCTTATGCAGACACAATCGATAGCTCGCCCTCCCTGCGGGCTGCCAAGTGCACAATCGCTGTCACGTTCGCGGCCTCGTGGTGTCCTACGCAGATTAAAACGAGACCTCGCACTCGGGGGGGGGGGAGAGCAATCGAGAGCTCGCCCACCCTGGGTGCTTCCAACTACGCAAATGTGGCCTCGTTCGTGAGCCGCTGGGAGACAGCAATCACCCTGGGTGCTGCCAACTGCGCAACTGTCGCCAGCTTCATGGGCTCCTGGGAGGTCCTGCGGAGGGCGGCCCTGCGCAGGACAAGATGGGCACCCTTTCCCAGGGAGCTGTTGTCTTATGCTCCCTACCCTGTACCGTCCTCGTCGTCCTGCTGTCCTTACGCGTCCATCTCGTGATGGGGTGTCCTCAAGTGTGTCCGTGACCCATGGGGCGTGCACAGCCATGTGTTCCATTTACAGATTGCGACAGGGACCACATGTCCTTTCAGATGATCGCGCTTCCTGGCTGGGCCAGTTGATTCTGCAGGCAGGTTAGTTACATCCCTGGGTAATTCAATGGCCGACCCTCTCCTCGACGCACGGGTCCTCGAAAGTCCCCCACAAAAAACAGCCAGTCTAAGACGACCCAACGGCTGCTCAAAGGCTCCGTGATGTCCCGAAGAGGCCACTAAAGGACCCGAAGAGATGCCGAATGATGTCGCCAGCCAGCTCCGTCAGGGGCCAAAGCAGCATCTGGGCGAAGGGCCTCTTCTTACGTAGGTAGCTGTGACTAGCGCAGGGCGGATGTGAAAAGGAGGCGGACGAGTAAACGGACCAGGACGATGACGAGAATGACGAGGACGAACAAGAGCACAGGGGGGACAGGAATGGCGTGTATGAGGCCACGAGTGCCAAATGATGCGGAAACGCAATGCGGCCTTTCCCAAAAGGGCCTTCGTTGCAGCTCCTCGTGTGGCTACGAAACGTCTGAGGGGCATACCGACATTGAACCCGGACCGCATGCGACGGTGCGCCGAAATGTACCAAGGACTGCACAGAGCCCCGAAAGGACCCCCAAGAGGGCCTCAATAGGCAGAAGCCATTGGTTTCCCATGAACTGTTTTCAATGAGTTTCAAGTTCTTGCTTTTCTAGGCGTCTGCAAGCCAAAAACAGGGTGAGAGGTCCCTCCGACTGGCCAAAAGACGGCCCGAGAGGCCCCTAATAGGGCCCTGAGACGGCCCGAGACGGAGCTCCCAAGACCGGGAAACAAATCCCAAGAAGGCCCCGAGGGGGACAGAAGAGAGGACCAATAGGGGAACCCGCAGGGGGCCCGGGAGCCCTCCCCCACAAGATGGCCCCCAAGACCCCCCGAATGCCCCCGCGAGACCCGCAGGAAGCCACCAGAGTGCCCCAAAAAGCCCCAAGAAGCTCTGAAAAAGCTCAAAATGGCTGCCCCCGAGGCCTCCATGAGGCCGTCAAAGCGAGCAGCGAAACATAACGAACACCAACATCGGAGCTGAAAGGCGACAGAAGAAAAAAAGTGAAAGACGCAAGCTCGGGTTGAGAGCTCAAGAAGCGTCGAACAGCTGAGCAAAAGCGACGACAACACAGAACCCGTGCATAGCTGAGGCCACACATTACGGCTACGCTGGCAGCGAAACCAACCTAACAGCGCCACGACGCCACACCTGAACATCACGACACCACAGCACTACTGCAAAAAGGTGCCACGACACTGCGACACGCCGAGCCGCCACACCGCGACAGCACGACGCCGAGACATGACGACACCAGCACCCAACGACACCAGCTCACCTGGACCACAGCCACGAAATCGCGACACCACGACAGCGAAACACTCGACTCGCCGCCAACACGGAGGAGCTGGAAGAGCAGGAGCAAGACGTTCGTCCGAAAAGGAGCCAGTGGCCATGGGAATTCGTGAGCAACGTCGCACGTACGTCACGCATGACACCAGTCGCGGAACTACGATTACCGGTTGGGACAACAACAATGCTCACACCCAACCGAATACTTGCACGCGCAGATGATAAAGACATTGCTCAAAATCGTGGCTAAACAAAACACACGAAGCCTCAATCCAACGAACCTGGTCGCATCCTGGTCGGTCATGTGGAAATGATGCCCATAAAACCTGAAGTGCACAGAAGACAGCTCATGCCCGCGAAGCAACAGATATGCGTGAGACGCGAAGTAAGATCGCGCATGAGATCGCACGTGAGACGCCCGTACGCACTCAGGCGCGCACACGTACGTACGTCAAGGTACAGGTGCTACACGCACATATGCAAGCATGGCCTGCGCATGAAACACGGAAGCGGAAGCGCAGTGCAGACTCACATAGTTTGTTACTGACACGCGAAGGACCACACCCAGACACGAAAAAAACAAACACTCGCAGCCCCTGCCAGGGGCTCCAAATCTTCTAGACTAGTTGAAGTCAAGGTCTAGCCAGAAGCCTTCTTGAGGCCCCACTCGCGCCTTGGTGTACGAGGAGCGCCAGAGGACACCTTCAAGAACGACCTAAGGAATCCCGAGTCCCTTCGGAAACCAGACATAGTCGTTTGTCCCAATGTTGAACGCGAGTGCCCTGTCACTAGAGGAATCGGCAACAAGTCGAGAGCCCATCCACGACCTCGAAGCGATCGGGTCCGATGCGCAGAGCTGCCAGCTTGCACCACGCAAAGCCTGCCACCATTCGCTGATCGGAACCAGAACTACTCACAGCTGCGCAAGATAAATCGCCTGGGCCACCACAGAGCACCAAGCAACGAAACGGTTGCTGAACTGTTGTGCAGTGTCTTGCAAATGTTTTCCAGTGTGTCTTAGAGCGGGAGCATGTTGCGTCGGCAATATGTTGCCCCACGTGTGCGTTCGTCCTTAACCATGGGGGCGAATCGCGCGAGCTTCGGATATTGCCTGAGGGATGGCCCGACAAGGCCCGAAATGCCGCCCCTCTCGTTCGACGGCAGCCAATGGCCTTGTCCATTGCAGCACGCCTCCACACGCCCCCTCCTCACGAACAATTCGCTGCGTAATCGAGTTGGGATCGAATTGGTCGAATGTCACCTGTGAGCCCTCTAAATCACGCCCAAATACAAACAGAGGCTAGCCCTACGGTGGGACCGAGCCCACAGCACGTCCATGCTCTGATCGTCCATGAAGCGCCTGGCAGGAGACAGCAGAACGACACCCATCGTATATAGCCGAAACTTCAGCTTGTGCGCTGCGCAATCAGGAACAGCTGTCAGCGCACGAGCACGGGCCAGCGAAGTCTAGAAGCGACCCAAGAGAGGGGCGTCAAGGAGCGGTTGGCAGGGAGGGCATGGGACCTCTTTAACGAACGATTGCTTCGGGGTCGGACCCTCCAACTCCCTCTGCCCCCCGCGCAGCCCCTCCGCCTCCCAAATCTCCTCCAGTCACCCCACTCACCCTCCGCCGTCGTGATCCTCTTCCTCCTCCTAATCAGATTCCTCATGCTTCTCCTCCTCCTCCTCCTCATCCTAATCATCCTCCGTACCGTCCTCCTCGTCCTGCTCCTTCCCATTCTCCGTGTCCGTCGTATCCTCCGTATCCTCCACATCCTCCGCATCCTCCTCCTCCTCCTCCACCTCCTCCTCCTCCTCCTTCTCTCCCCCCTCCTCCCCCGACTACTACGACTACTACGACTACTACGACTACGACTACGACTACGACGACGACTACGACGACGACGACTACGACGACTACTACGACTACTACGACTACTACGACGACTACTACGACTACTACTACTACTACTACTACTACTACTACTACTACTACTACTACGACGGCTACTACTACGACCACTACTACTATACTACTACTACTACTACTACTATAACGACTACTACTCTACTACTACTACTACTACTACTACTACGACTACTACGACTACTACTACGACTACTACTACGGACTTACTACTAACGACTACTACTACGGAC
>CAUYUJ010021815.1:649358-700608 GCA_963575745.1 Prorocentrum cordatum | reverse complement strand
GGAGCGCGGCGAAGGGGGGGGGGGAGAGAGGGGGAGGGCCGCCGCAGGAGAGAGGCTCGCGGGCGCGGCGCGGGAGGGAGGGCAGAAGCAGCAAAAGACAGACCCCCGGAGGGCATGGCGAGGGAGAGGCGAGGTCGATCCTGGCGGGTCGCGGGGTGGGCGGATAGGGGGCCAAATGCGAACCCGACCCCTACCCCCCACGATTTCTGAGGGGGAGGGTGGGGTTCATTTCATTGGGGAGCTCCCGAACGAAGTGAACCCCACCCTCCCCCTCAGAAACCGTGGGGGGTAGGGGTAGGGTGGGGCGTCACTGAGGGGAAAACAAACCTGCCTCGCTTTTGACCACCCTCGCTTCCAAGAGATACCAAGCGATGCCAAACTATGGCCTGTACTGGTCAGGCCGCTTGACGAGGAGGTGCGTGGTATGACTTGGTTCTTCCTGGAAGCGAAAGTGGGGTAGGTAATTCACGCTCTGAGTCACGGGAGGCCAGCACCGAGATCGCAGAGGACCGTAGAGGCTAGGCTGATTCAGGCAGTGCGCACAGGACCCTCACTTGGGGGGGGGGGGTCCACGAGATACACGTACCTTCTCAAGAAGGCATAGAGGGCAACATCTCACCAGCCCCGTGAGAGTCGAAGGTTTAGCATGTTAGTCCGTCCAACACCCTTCTTTCCCTTGAGGGAGGGTCGCCGCTGCTTTTTATGTGCACACATCCCCTGCCCTACTCGACCAGCTTCCTACCAAGTACCATGAAGAAAATCCACCACCATCCACGACATGCACGTGGCGGCGTAATATGGTTCATGAACAGGCACTCCGCGACCACTTCGCATTGGCTTTCGACGGGATGGCGAGGGGCTGGGGATGCGTCCGCTGCGCTCTACCCCAAACATCAGTCAAAAACCATGCAAACTCATCTCGGGCATATGCACACAACATACACCATGCCGACCACCCCGCAGCCACTTTGCCTTCGAGCTGACACGCGCACTGGCGCACCTCGTCGCCAACTGGCGCACTATGCGCGTTTCGCGCACGAGGCGCACCTGGGGGAAATCGGAGGGGGCGGAGGAGGTGGAGGAGGAAGAGGTGGAGGAGGAGGAGGAGGAGGAGGAGGAGGAGGAGGGAAGGGAGGAGGAGAGAAGGGAGGAGGAGAAGGAGGAGGAGGAGGAAAAGGAGGAGGATTTGTTTAAACTCAACGCTCCACAGCCGTGGTCCACAGCCTGATATCATCTCGAACAGCGGCGGCTGGAGACGCCGCAAGCACAGGGTCACACTAGGAAGTACAAGGCGAAGCCTAATGCGGTCCTATGTACATAGGGGGCCCGCATCGCCACCCGACCACGCTAGCGTCCAAGAGCGACGATCGCAGCCGCCCTCTTCATCAGGTCGCGTCTCGCCTCGAACTCCTCCACGGAGAAACGGAGGGAGGGGTCTGCCGCCAACTCCGCGGGGGCCGACGGCTTCAGCGCCACCGCGCCCGCGCCGCCAACTGCTGCCGCCGAACAGCCGCCACCCGGAGCCGGCCACGCAGCGTGGCACGCCCTGGGAGGGGGCCGCGCGTTCTGCACGGGGGCCGAGTCGGCCCACTCGTCGTCCACCTCGTCCGACACCTCCTCCATGGCAGCGGGCCCCTCCTCCAGCGGCACCTGCACGAGCTCGAGACCCCTGCCCGCACCGCCAGCATCAGCGCCTCCTCCGCCATCCGCCGCAGCGGGGGACGCCTCCGCCGCTCGCCGAACAGCGAGGGCTTGGCGTCGACGCCGCCGCCGCCGCGCCGTCCGCGCCGCCGCAGCGGCAAGCCGCGCAGCAAGCGGCGCGTCGTCGTCGGGGGCAGCCGCACCAGCAGGCCCGGCCGCGGCCGTCCTCGACGGCCGCTCCCCGCCCGCGAAGAGCGTAGCGGACATGGCGGAACTCGTGGCGGCCGCCCCAGCCAGCACCGCGGCCCGAACGGCGGCCTCCACGAGAGAGGCGCCGAGGGCCGAGGTAGCCCCTCTAGGCCCCCGACATCCCGCAGCTGCGCCTCCCCGAGAAGGGGGCGCGCGCGGGAGAGGCCGTGCGATCGCTTGAGTCAAAAAGGGAAAAGGAGGAGGAGGAGGAGGAGGAGGAGGAGGAGGAGGGAGAAGGAGGAGGGGGAGGAGGAGGAGGAGGAGGAGGAGGAGGAGGAGGAGGAGGAGAGGAGGGGGAGGAGAAAAACAAAGGGGGGGGGGGGAAGGGAAAGAAGGCGGAGGATGAGGATGAGGGAGGAGGAGGAGGAGGAGGAGGAGGAGGAGGGGAGGAGGGAGGAGGAGAGGAGGTGGAGGAGGAGGAGGAGGAGGAGGAGGAGGAGGAGGAGGAGGGGGCAGGGGAGGAGGAGGAGGAGGAGGAGCAGGAGGAGGAGGAGGACGAGAACGAGGGGGGAGGAGGAGAAGGGAGGAGGAGCGAGGAGGGGGAAGGAGGAGGAGGAGGAGGAGGAGCAGGAGGAGGGAGGAGGAGGCAAGCGGCACAGTTGATGCACGTGGCGTATCTGGTGCACCAGGGGCGCCTGGTAGGCTTGGGCCCCTGAGTCGCGTGGCACACTGCGCACGTCGCGACCGTCGCGCAGACATAGCGCCTGCATGAGCTCGCGCTGGCTGTCCACCCGATGGGGACCTCTGCTTGTGTTGCGTCTCCGATGCTAACTCGTGGCGGAAGGCCGCAGGGCTGAACCTAAACGGTGTTTCCCTCGTTTTGTTTCGAATCCGCCTTTACCGCAAAACGAAGTCGAAACGAAAACGGCCCACGAAATCGCCAAAAAAACCGTTTAGGCCCATCCCATGGCGACCGTTGCTTGCGTTGAATCTCCGGTGCTAACTCGTGGCGAAAGGCTGGGTAGGAGTGAGCGAGACAGCTTGTACAGTCAACCAGTACAGTAAGGATGCGCGATAAGGATGCAAGGGCCTCGGATGCCCCTGTCGAAGCTTTTCGAGCGGGGCGCGGCCAGCGAAAGCGGCGAAGGACGGACCGAGGAGGCAAGAATGCAAGGGTACCCTCGGGAAGGTTGCCCATCCATACTGCGCGGGTTGACTGAAGCGCACCGTTGAGAACTTGACCCATCCACCCCCGCACGCCCTTCCCCTGGCTTTGGACGTCCCCCTCCACGAAGCGATAGAACGCCCAAGATGGCTCCAAGATGGCCCCAGGTAGCTCCAGATGGCGTCCTAGATGGGATAAGTTAGCCCACTATTGATGCTCGAGGCCTCAAGATGGCTCTGAGATCGCCGAAGAGAACCCCAACAGGAGCCCCGAATCGCTCCAAAACGGACCCAAGAGGTAGAAGTATAAGTTGACGGTCCCCGATGAACCACATGCATCGCGGCTCGGGACAGGCGAATGCAAGAAAACATGACATCACAAACAAATCCACCGCCGAAAACATCGAACATGAAATTACATGAAAATCTAAATCCAGCCACGTGCGAGACATGAAATTACATGTAAATAATCAGCGATGATAGTAACATTTGAGGAAGTCAATGCATATAATAATAGTAAATCATATACCGTATAGCTGAAATAAATAACACGCCATCGCAACTGAAATACACGCTAGCGTTCGGTCGCATGCGCGCCCCCATATAAGCGCCAAAGCCAATGCTTTTGCTGACGCGTGGCGCACTCCGATGCGAGAAATGCGCTGCGACGGGTGACGTCGGCGGACTGAGGGCGAAGCCCAAGCGTCGGGGGCGCGCGCCGAGTGCCAAACGGGAGCCCCTCTTCTCCTTCTCGTCCTCCTCCTTCTTCTCCTCCTCCTCCTCCTTCTCCTCCTCCTCCTTCTCCTCCTCCTCCTTTCCCTCCCGCGCCCCCCCCCCCGCCAAGCGCGGCGGGGGGGCGGGGCGAAGTTTTTGCATCGTGCCACCGACGATCAAACCAGCCTTGCAGGCGCAGCGCCTCGCCCTGCATGACCCAGCAGGGGCGGGCAAAAGTGAGAAGGAGAGGCCGGGGGAGAGCGAGATCAATGAGAAGAGGGGCGGGAAGCAAAAGAAGGGGGATGGCCATGGCCCCCTTTTAAAAGGCAGAGCAGGGCAACTTGAGACACCGACATTCAACATTCAGAGACATTCAAGATTATCGGACATCGGGACCCCTGGGAGCCAGTTGCGGGCGCACGCGCGCGCGGCCAGCCTCGGCGACGCCCCTCCTCCGCCGAAGGCAAGCCCCAGGTGTCTCAAATGGGCCCTGCCGTGATAAGAGCGAGCGACACCGTCGCCCGCGGAGCGAAAACTGATCGGGCAGCCCACTCTCGTTCTCCTTTTCCCTGCCCACCTCCTCCTCCCCCTCCCCCCCCTGCTACTCCTCTTCCGACTGCTACTCTTCCTCCTCCTCCTCCTCCTCCTTGTTCTCCTCCTCCTCCTCATCCCCCTCCTCCTCCTCCTCCTCCTCCTCCTCCTCCTCCTCCTCCTTATCCTTTTCCTTATCCTTCTCCTCCTCCTCCTCCTCTTCCTCCTCCTCCTTTTCCTCCGACTCTCCTCGTCCTTCTCCATCCTCCTCCTCCTCCGCCACTCGCTCCTACCCCTGACTCCAATTTCCCCCCTCATCCTCCCTCCCCCCCCACCTCCGCCTCCTTCCTCCGACCGTGGTCGCGCGCCCGCCTGCGGCCCAAGCCTACTCGGCGGCCGTCTTGACCTTCTTGGCCAGCGGCTCCGCGCCGGCCTCCGGCCCAGGAGCGGGCGGCCCCGCACCCTCATCCGCATCCGCGGCGCCGTCCTCCTCCGGCGGCATCCCCGTGGACGCGATCACGTTCGCGCGGCCCTTCATGCTCTGGCCCGCGTCGAAGCCCTTCTTGCCGGCGCAGTCCTTGCAGCGGATGCCGCCAAAATCGTACCCGAGTAGATGGCGTCGGAGGATCGCGCCGCATTGGCGATGCATCGGCGCATCGGGGATGCATCGCCGATGCCGATGCAAAGGCGACGCCAGCAGCGCACATCAAGCACGACGACGTCGGCGCGAGGGAAATCGGGGCCCACATCGAGCCACATCGCCGATGCATGCATCGGCGACGCAGCAATGCAGCGCGATCCACCGACCCCATCTACTCGGACCACTTCTAGGGGGCCTGGAGTCCTGGGCCAACTCGGAAACCCCAAAAGACGATCCTGGGGGGCCCTCGCCATCTCCTGAGCGGCCGCTATGGGGCCACGGGGTGGCACTTGCTACTAGGGGCCACCGGAGGCCGCTGAAGGCCGCTGGGGGCCGCTCGATGGCGCTTCAGACCACAGAGGGCCGGGCGGTCGCTGGAGGCCGCTTGGGGCCGCTGGAGGAGGAAAAAAGCCAGACTTACAGGGGCTGGAGGGCCACCAGAATTCTGCTAAAACCGACCCCAGGGAAGTTGTCTCCGTCCTTCTCCTCCCCCTCCTCCTCCTCGTCCTGCTCGTCCTCCTCCTGCTGCTCCTCCTCTTCCTGCTCCTCCTCCTCCTTCGCTCTCCTCCTCTCTCCTCCTACCTCGCCCTACCTCCCCCCCTTCCTCCCCCCCCTCTCCCTCTTCCTGTAGGGGGTGGGGGGGGGGCGGGGCCCGATCTCATCCCCACCTCGCCCACTCCCATTTCCAACCGGTCTCATCGATGAACTTCTTCGCGGCGGCCTTCCGGAGCTTGATGTTCTTGATCTCTGGGATCTTCACCGCGACGAGGTGAAGATGGTGAGCGAACATGCAATGCTCGTTCGCATCGGCCGTCGCGGTGCCGAGCTGCTCGAGCGCGTCGACAAGGACGGCGGGGCCGCAACCGTCCGTGTTGATCGACTTCAGCAGGCCGCGCCAGATCGACAACATGGCCGCGCCGCGGCCAATCCGACTGTGCTCTGCGTTGCTCAGAATGGCCTCTCTCAAATCGGCGTGCTGCTTATCGAGGATGTCACCCTTGCGGAAACTCCAGCCCGGGATCACCCACTGGCCGAGAAGCGCCACGAGCTGGTTGGCGGCCCTCAATGGGGGCGGGCAGAATGAGGAGGCGCGCGGAGAGGAGGAGGGGGAGGAGGAGGAGGGGGAGGAGGAGTGGAGGAGAAGGAGGGAGCTGGAGGAGAGGGGGGCGAGGGCACGGACGGGGAGAGGGCGAGGGAGGAGGAGGAGGGGGGGCGCGGAGGCCGGGGAGGAGGAGGGCGAGGAGGAGGGGGGGAATGTGAGTGGAGGAGGAGGGGGAGGAAGAGGGAGGAGGAGGAGGGCGGGGCCCGCCCCCACCCCCCGGCCCCACCCCACCTCTCCCCCCTCCTCCTCTCTTCCCCGCCCCCGTCCCTCATTCCCTACCTCCCTTCTGCCATCCCTCCTCTCCACCTCCTCCCCCTTCTCCTCACCTCCTGCCTCCCCCCCAATTTTACCCACCCCCTCCTCCTCCTCTCGCTTCGGGGCCCGCGCCGTCTTGAATCCAGCCCTGCGCGACGGCGGCAATCCAGGCCTCGATCGTATTCAGCGCCTTGTCGAGGTCATCGCGGTCCCACTCCACCTTCAACCTGCTCTTCTCGGTCTGCAGCAGCTGCTCGTCCACGGCGAGTGGCCCCGAACGGAAGTATTCGCTGACTGGCGAAGCCGCCACGAAATCGCGGAACGTCTTCAAGTCGCCCCGGAGGCCACTGATCATGCCGACGAGGGTCTCGCTGATGGTGCGCTCCTTCTTGGTCTCGAGCTTCTCGTAGCCCGACTTGGATTTGGCGTAGTTCTTCGCGACCCTGCCGTACAAGTAAGTGCACTGTATCTCGCCGACGAGGATGCTCTGTCTCGGGATGCTGCGAAGGACGCCAATGGCAGCTGGAACGTCTCCGGGGAGATTGAAGGACAGAAGCTTCGGGAACGCCGCGTCGTCGACTGCGATCTTCATCTCGAACGTGTCTTTGATGGCCGTCTTGGCGGCTGCCTCGAGGCCAGCCGCCTGGGCCTTGCAAGTCTCCACGCACTTAGACACCGACTCGGACCGCCACGCCCGGGCGAACCAGTCACTGAGTAGCTGCACAGGACCGTCGCCCACGAGACTGCCCAGAGCGGAGACGACTGCCTTCTGGCCCCCGAAGTTGCTCAAACCGAGAAGGATAGAAGAGGCCAAAGGTTCTGACGGGTTCGGCACGTCCGCGGCGCCTTCGTACTCGAACATGAAAAGAGCCAGGTCGTGCAACTCGACGTGCAGATCTCCGACGCAGCTGCAGATTGGGTGGCCAGGCATCTTCGCAGCGCAGAAGTTGTTCAGCGATGAGGCGCTTGACAAATAATGAAGCCGTTTCACCGCTTCCCTCGCATCCTCGACCGCGAATTTCTCAAGAAAGGCGGGCGAGAACGATTGCACCGCCCCTCAAGCCACACTAAGGACCCACTCTTCAGTCAAGACCTCCATGGCGGCGTCGTCGCCGATGATGTCCACTCGCTGAATGATGCCGTTCATGTTCAGGATGACCTCGCCGGTGGGGGATCCGACAGCGAACTTTCTCCACGAATCGATGTTTTTCACCCTCGTTTTCATCATAGGCAGCCCGTTCTTCTCTACGTCTTCAAGGATGGCCCTCCCCACTGGATAAGCAGCCATCGCTTTGGCAAAGTTCATCCTTGGCCAATTCTCCAATGCCTTCTCCATGTCCTCGACGCGGCCGCATTTTGAACCTGCCATCAGGACGGTCTCGAGGGCGTCGCACTCCACCTGCGCCGACTGCAACTGCTCCTCCAGGGCGGTCCCGAAATCGGTCGCGCGAGAGCTCTTTCGCGTGACCGATGTTGGATCCCTCTCGGGGCCCTCGCGGGCCTTCTCGGAGCGCTTCGGGGGCGCTTTGACCCCCGCTGGCCCATTGGAGCTCCAAGATGGCCGAAAGAGGGGCCCTAGATCGGTCACGCGAGGGGTCTTTCGCGCGACCGATGCCCCGGGCACTCGTGGAGCTCTCTCGGGGCCCTCTGGGAGCCCGATGTCGGGGCTTCTTGGAGCCCCGCGACGGCGATGGGCCGATGCGGCCGAAAGAGGGGCCCAAGATCCTGAAGCGAAAGCCGAAAGATCGGACAGATCGGTAACGCGAAAGCTCGGCAACGCGATCGGTAACGCGAAAGCTTTTTCGCGTGACCGATCCTGGTGCCCTCATGGAACCCTCATGGGCTCGTGGGGCCCTATCGGCTTTCTCGATGTTCTGTTGTCTGTTGGGGCTTTCTCGAGGCCCTCTTGGGGCCGCGTCGAGCCCCTCTTGGAATTTCAAAATGGTTTCGCCTAAAAAAAGAGCCCAATATCCAAGATCGGTCGAGCGAAAGCGCTCGCGCGTGACCGCTCTTGGGGGGCCCCGGGCCGAACCTTCCCAAATCCCGCTCGGGCCTCTCCAGGAAACCTGGGGGGCGGCGAAAAAATGACTTCGACCCCCCGCTCCGGAATCTGATTCGACCTGAAACTCACCGTCAAGGAAGTCAAATCCTTCCTGGCCTCAGCGACGTCTTTTTCTGGGCATATGATCATGATCTGAGCGCTGGCCGTCTCGAGGGCGAAGGAAGGAACATCCCCTGCATCAGCGAAAGAAGCCAACGCCGTCGGCTGGAGACTGGCCCAGAAGGCCTCCGCAGGCCACAAGTCCTCCGCGCCTTGCTGGCGCATCATCTTTACCAAGAACGCCGGGAAGGGGGACTCGACAACGGGCTCCTCCAATTAAGGCGCGGGAAGAGGAGAGAGGCCCCTGCCCCCAGGACGCTTGATCCTACTCCCCGCTCAGCTCCTCCTCGTCCATCATCATCGCCTCCCCCCCCTTCTCTCCCCCCCTCCTCCACCCCCCACTTCTTCCCCCCCCCCCCCCCCCCCCCCGTCGACCCCGCACCCTCGCGACCGGCAGCGACTGCGGCGGGGGGGGGCGGGGGGGGGGGGCAGGGGGAGGAGGAGAAGGAGGCGGGGGGGCAGGGGGAGGGGGAGTAAGAGGAGGAAGAGGATCGGAGGAGGAGGAGGAGGAGGGGAAGACGAGGAGTGCGAGGAGCAGAGGGTCCATCTTCAAGTAGTTCGACTGCTGCTGGAAGCACGCCACGGTGTCCTTGCTGGTGAGCCCGAGGATGTTGACCTTGCCGAGGACGGTCTTCGCGGCGTTCACTTGCTTCTCCAAGTAACGCATGTCTCGCAGGATGCTCGCGTCGGATTCGTCCTCCATCATGTTGATCAGATCTGTGTGGTAGTTCTGCCAATTCCTGGACACGTTCTTCCACTCGACGCCAAAGAATTTAGCCGTGGAGCTCACTGAGTTCTTGAGATCGTTCATCGCGGTGCGCAGCAAGGTGCAGCTGTCCCGAGCGGGGCGCCCTCTCTTGCCGCCGCCTGCGCTCGGCTTGGCCTTGGCCTTGCCTGGCCGGCTGGCGGGGTCTTGCCTGGCGGGCGCCGCGCCCCCAGCCGAGCGCCTGCCCTTCGGCGGCTTGCCCGGGGCCGCAGGCGCTTCGGGCTCGGGGGAGGCGGCGCGGGGGAGGCTGCCGCTGGCGCGGCCTGTCGCCGCAGCGGGAGGCGCGGGCGAAGGCGGCGGCGACCACGTCGGAACGGCGCCCTGCACGGGAGATGAAGCGCCGGCCGCGCCACCCGCCGAGCTGCGGGGCGCCCCAGAGGGAGGGGTAGCCAAGCGCCCCCGCGCCGCCAGCGCCGAGCCCGCGGGACAGCTGGTTGAAGCGCTCCCCGACGTGAAGCTGCGTCGTCTCGCCAGTGCCATCGTCGAAAGTCTTGCTCTTGATCGCCTGGTAGATGATGGACTCCTCTCGCTCCCAGATGCCATCGTTGCCCATGTTCGCGAGCAAGACGCCTGGGGGGCCATCCTCAACCTTATGGCCCAGGCCGTTAGTGCTCGGATCGCCGTGCTTGCCGACGTACTGCTTCTTCTCCATGTATCTGTCCTTGGGCTTGATCCACTTCGCCTGAGAGGAGATGGGGCGGGCGCGGGGAAGGCGGGGCAGAGGGGGCGGAGGAGGAGGAGGCGGAGGAAGGAGGGGGGGATGGGGGTGAGGAGCAGGGGGGGGAAGCGGAGGAGGAGGAGAACGAAAGGTCTCCGTCGCCCCAGGATCGAGCGACCACTTTTGGGGGGGCGCAGCCTCCAGCGACCACGTTCCCCTCAAGTGGTCGCCGCGGGCCAACCGCTGGCTAGCTGCCATCGAAACAAATGGATGCACGAGCGAAAAGAATAACGCAGCGGAGAAGGAGGAGGAGGATGGGGGGGGAGAGGGCGCGGAAGGGGTGGGAGAGGAGGCAGAGGAGCAGAGGGAGGAGCCCCCCTCCCCTGGCGCCCCACCTGGAAGATATCCATCCGCGGCAGCTGATCTGCCCAAGGCCAGCATGTCACGTAGAGCGACTCGCGGGCCTGCTGCTTGTCCTCCGAGTGGTCAACCTTCTCGATCAAGTGGCGGATCAACCAGGCGGAGAAAGGCTGGAACTGCTGGAACAACGCGTGGTCGGTCCCGATCTTCTTTTTCAGCTCGCTGATAGTCATATGAGCGGCGAAGTTCACGTTCCAGACGCGGAAGCAGACCCAGCAGATCGCCCCCTCTGTCTCGAGGGCGAGACTGTCCTGGCGCTGGGCGGACGGAGCTGGCAACAAACGACGAGGGAAACGACGTCTCCTGGATTTCGTCACCCACGTCGGACGTCGCCCTTGTAAACGCCCCGGCTGCGGATGTCGGATGTCACGCACATGTCGGATGCCCCAGTCACATCCGCATCCACGTCCGCAACCGCGGCGTCTGCGAGGGCGACGGCCAAGCGGCTAGGGGGGATAAGTGAGGACAGCGATGCTGCGATGCTGCTGGGGGCGAATCGAATCGATCGATCGTCGATCGATCGATCGACGATCGAGCGAGGGCTCGTCGGAGGTTACCTACCCTACCACCCTGGAGCGAAACCAAGCATGAAGTCCTCGCCAACGACTCCGATGAAGCCCGCGATTTGTTTGTAGCCACCCCACAATCTCTTGGCCGACGGCGTGATGGGGTCCATACCAAAGTCTTTCCCGCCACAGAACCCACGCGCGCAGCCGCGCGTGTTTGCCGAGGTCTTCATGGCGAACGTGTAAGTCACTCGGCCGGGTCGACCTCCGCCGCCGCCAGATGCGCCAGCCTGGGAAGCGGGCGCGGAACGGCCGCCTTTGGAACCGCGAGGGCGCCTGTGGCACCCCGCGGCAGAAGGCGGCTGCGACGCCTGGTCCGCGCTGTCCCACCAATCGCCCCCTGCGCCTGACATGGTGCCTGTCAAGCTATCCTGGGGGATCTCTGCTTGGGATCGCGAGAAGAGGCCTGGCTAATGGGCCGAATGGGCTGCGGATGCCGCGGTAAGATTTGGGCAGTGCCCGCCACCGTTTCGGATGGTAACTTGCGTTTTCTTCAACGGCGCTGCTGCCCAACTCTAGACGCCGCTGACGGCGTTCAACCTAGAAGCCCCGCGCGAGCCCCTGCCGCTCGCATGGTTGCCTGCACATCGCTTCGACAAGACAACGCTGCCATGCCGCCCCTGCGTTCGGGGGCGGGGGGGGGGGTCCGGGCGGGGTGGGGCGGGGGGGCTCAGGAAAGCAAAGCGAAGAAAGATCGGCGATCGGCCCTCCGAAGGACGAGATGGGACAGTGCCCACCGAGGTGAGGGGCGCTCCTGCGGGAACAGCGAACTGGCGCGCTCCTCAATCACGCAGAGCTCGGCCGCGGAGATCGACGGCCCGGAGGTATTGCCCGAGCTGCCCCCAGAAACTGCGAAGGCATTTGAGCGCGAGGACTCCCCGGGCCATGCGGCGCCAATGCCAAGAAGGAAAACCAGGGTCTTCGGGCACGCCAATCCACCCGAGATCTTCGGGCCGCGGCGAAATGCCATGGCTCGCTTTAGGGCGCGTGCGCGCCTGCGAGGTGGCGCCCCGAAGTGGGGCCCGCGACAAAGCCTGGTCCGAAAACCGCGCGCGAACGGCGGCCGGAGGAGAGGGGGGGGGGGGGAGTGGCGGCGCAACTGCGCCCCGGGCAGGTTTTGATTCTTAGGCCGCGGCCATTGGAGAGGCGGGCGGGAGGAGATGGGAAGAGGGGGCACAGTATAAGAGAGCTGAGAAGAGGAGAAGGAGGGGGCGGAGGAGGAGGGGGGGAGAAGGAGGCGGGGGCCCGAAAACGACTCACCTGAAAAGAAATGCCCGAACGACTTATCCAGAAGGAAAGGCCCGACCGATTCACCCCAGAAGCAGAAGGGGGAACCCTGCCGACTCACCCCGGGGGGGGGGCCCGAACGACTTACCCAGAAGGAAGGGCCCCAACGACTCACCCCAGAATGAGGGGCCGAACGACTCACCCAGAGGGAGGAGGAGGAAGAAGAGGAGGAGGAGGAGGGGAGGAAAGAGGAGGAGGGGGGGAGAGGAGGGGGAGGAGGGGAGAGGAGAAGGAGGAAGAAGATGAGGAGGAGGGGAGGAGGGAGGAGGAAGGAGGAGGGGGGGGAGGAGGGAGGAAGAGGAAAGGGGGGAGGGGGAGGAGGGGGGGAGGAGGAGAAGGAGAAGGAGTAGGAGGAGGAGGAGAGGAGGAGGGGACGGAAGGAGGAGGAGGTAGAGGAGAGGGAGGAGGAGGAGGAGGAGGGAGGAAGGAGGGAGGAGGAGGAGGAGGAGGAGGGCGGCGACGACGACGGAGGAGGAGGAGGAGGAGGAGGAGGAGGAGGAGGAGGAGGAGGAGGAGGGGGAGGGGGAGGAGGAGACGGAGGAGGAGATGGAAGGGGGGGGAGGACGGTTGGCGTCGGAAAGAAACATACCCCACACCCCTTGGGACACCTCCTGGCGCTGCCTCGCAGGGCCCACGCGCGGCGCGCTGCCCTTTTCGGCGCCTCGGGGGGCAGGGGGGGGCTGGCCCACCAGGGCCCCCCCTCTTCCAAGCGATGTAAAAGGTGCAGGGCCCGAACTCGCCAAGAGGGAGAGGGGGGGGAAGAAAAGGTTTCTGGGAGAAGCTGGAGGACGCACACAGAGGACAGAGGAGGACGTGGAACCCCCATGAACCATGGACCATGGGGAGCAGCACCAATCGCAGCGGCCCCAGGGGCCTCCCCTCCTCCTCCTCCCCCTCTCCTCCTCATCCTCCTCCTCCTCCTCCCCCTCCTCCCCACTCCTTCCTCTCCTCCTCCTATCCTCCTCCTCCTCCTCCTCCCCCCCTCCTCCTTCCTCTCCTCCTCCTCCTCCTCCCCACTCCTCCTTCCCCCTCCCTCCTCACTTCCTCCCCCCCCCCCCCCCCCCCCCCCCTCCTCGAGCTCCCTGCAGGGGCGCCTGGGGCAGGGGGCGAAAGGAATTGCCCATTGGCAGCGGGCAAGAGGCAGGGGGCCAAAGGAAGCGGGCGGGGGCGCTGGGCCGGGAGAGAAGTAGGAATGGCCGGCGAGGGCGATGTGAGACGACGGACGTTGTTGCGATACTCGTTGCTTCGACCTGCGTTAGGGCGATGGGCCGCATCTATGGTGCACCTATTCCGAAGCCTATTCCGCGGCCAGCTGACTGCTGCGAGGTGCTGGCCTGATATATTAACTGATGCGATTCTGGAAATCATGCAAACAAACACCGACGACGGGAGAAGAGAACAGCCCGCGCCGCCCTGCCACATGGACCATGGACCAGACGAACGATGAATTAGAACAAAGAAGGTTGTGCTCTCATCTAGTCCTATACAGCAGATCCATCACGATCTGTCGCGATTGAGCATCCATAGAATCGACAAAAAACGACCGATGGACTCGGGCTCACACCTGTTGCACACGAAGAACGAACGCGAGCTCAAAGGCCTCCACAAGTCGACGAATTCATCTGGGAACATCTTGCCATCGCCATGCTTAACGCCAAGATCACAGAGTCGCAAACCATGACGGCCGCGGGAGCGCTCCACCATACCGCGCGACGGTCTGGTTTGTCCAAGGTCGCCTTCAAGGAGGTGACGGGGACAGTGGAGACGATGTCCTGGCCATCCCTGCAGACGGTCACGCGAGTGCGTTTTCGCCGAGAGGGCATTCAGCACTGCGCCCATGCGTCCGACATCGTGGCCATGGGGGAGGGCAAGAGCTGATCCGCCGCGGGCTCCAGCAACGCGCGCGCCACCTCGGCCTCGGGGGGGGGCAACAGATGGCCCAGATGGCGAACTCCTGGCGGCGTCCTCGACCGCGCCCTCGGGCGGAGGAAGATAGCAAGCGGCTCCGCCGCGCGCGACGAGGCTGCGGGCGCTGACATTGCTGGCGCCAATGCAGCAGCACAAGCCCTGGCGGCAGCGAAACAAACCAAACGGCTTGAACCCACAGGCTCTCGAGCTTGGCACTGGGGGGGGCACTGCGAACTGCGAACTTGTGGCACTGGGCGCCATGCGGCAAACTTATTGCACGGGGGGGCGCTGCGAAGTGCGAACTCATGGCACGGGGGGGCGCTGCGAACTTGTGGCACTGGGCGCCATGCGGCGCGATTATCTCTCGCACTCTCAGAGGTTCCCGCGGCCGGTTCCCATCCCACTGGCGGCGCTGCTGCCGGCGACGAGCAGCGGGCGGCGGCATTCCTCATCCTCCCCCAATCATCCTCCTCCTCCTCCTGCTCCTCCTCCTCCTCCTCATCCTGCAAATCCTCTCGAGCGGGATGCCGAGGGCCCGTGGTCCGCCCGAGACGGCCATTGGACGTGCAAGGCGCATCTGCAAAACAGCAAACGCCTCCAAAAAGGGCCATCCACCTCCTCCTCCTCCTCCTCCTCCTCCTCCTCCCCCCCCCCCCTCTCCACCCCCGCCTCCTCCTTTTCTGTTCCGAACTGCTGATGGACCTCATGGGCCGCCCCGTCTTCTCGCCCACCTCCTCTTCCCCCTCGCCAGGAGCGTCCTCTGCTTGATTTTGAAGTATCCCCGCGCCCAGGAGAGCGGCGACTGCCTCGAGCCCCCCTCGGGAAAACTGAAACCATCGCCTTTGACTCAACTATCACTGACTATCACGTCCGAGCCGCCGGCAACGCAGGCGCACGCGGTGCCCGTGACTGTCTGAGCCACTGCGGGCGGTGCGGCTGGACGTCTTGCATCTCCACTTCCTCCTCCTCATCATCCTCCTCCTCCTCCTCCTCCCTCTTGGTCAGCGCTGCCGCTGCTCGCCCCCCCTCTCACCCCCCCTCCCCCCCCTCCCCCCTCCTCCCTTTATCCTCCTCCTCTCCACCCGGGCGAGGAAAAATGCCCAAAATGGCCGTCGCCCCCGGCAACCGAAAATGCCGCTCGTCTCAGCCGTCGGCAACCAGCCGCCCCCCAGCAGCCGAAGATGCCGTCCGGCAATCAGTCGCTGGACACGACTGACTTGTCGCTGTCGTCGTTGTCGCCATCCAGCGGGGCTGGCGCCTCGCTGAGAGGGCAGGCATGACAAGTGAGGCTCGTCAAATCACAATCACGCCATCACAAATCGAATGAGTCTCAGAATGAGTGAAAGAGATGATGGCACGATGGCGCTCTGATCTTGGGCCCACGGCCCTAGGCCCAAGGGTTCCGAGGGGCCCTGCGCGCGCGCGCGCTCGCGCACGCGCGCGCGCGCACGTGCATGCGCGCCGAACGGGCCGTTCAATCTAAACCATGCGCCTGGAGACCGCTGCCGCCAAAGAAGTCCTGGCCCACCATCTCCGCGAAGGCGGCCTGCTCGTCGGCGTCGAGCGAGTCCTCGGCTTCGACGAGGTCCACGTTATAAGGCACGGAGGACTTGTAGGCAGACCAATCCGCCGCCCCGATCGCTGCGATGCACACGGGCGTGAACTGAAACGCGCTCCATGCGTTGCCGGCAAGGTCATTCAGAAGCTCTGGCGTCACGCTCTTGTCGGCCGTGAACGGCGGCTTGCCATCCCGCCAGAAACTCATGTCCCAACCGATGCAAGCCATGGACTCCATGCCGTGCAACCTCTTGATCTCGACCACGCCCGAGGCTGTCATCCGCCTGCGCGGAGATGAGGGGGGGGCAGGCGCGCGAGGACAAGTGCAGGCCAGCCACAGCTGGGGGAGCTGCGGTCCTTACCCCCCTGGGGGGCCCAACGATTTCGGCACCCCTCTCGAGAGATCGTCGACGCGAGGGGTTCCCCCAGGGGGGTGAGGACCACAGCTCCCCCTGTTGCGGCTGGTCGGAAGTAGGAAGGGGGAGGTGCTGAGGAGGCGAGGAGGAGGGCATGGAACAAGAAGAGGGCGAGGGGGGTAGATGGGGAAGTCGGGAGGGGCGTGCCGACATGACCCAAGAGGGCTCCAAGAGGGTTTCATGAGGCTCCAATTGGGGCCCCCACGGATGCTACAACAAGGGGGTAGGGGGCAGCGGCATTGCAGAATCCGAGAATCCGTTGGCCCCAAGAGGGAGGGGCCCGAGAGGGCCCCATGAGGGTTCCAAGAGGGCCCCAACAGCGGTCACGCGAAAGGCTTCTCGCGTGACCGATCTGGAGCTCCCCGGCGCGACCCCGAGAGGAGCCCGACAGGGCCCCCCGATGGGCCCCGAGGGGGCTCCAGAAGGCTCCAAGTAGGTCCCCAACAGATGCTACGAAAGGAGGGGGCGGCATTGCAGCGCCCGTTGGCCCCAGGAGATATGGGCTCGAGAGGGCCCCCAGAGAGCCCCCAGAAAGCTCCAACATAGCCCCGACATCGGTCACGCGAAAGAGCTCTCGCGTGACCGATCTCGGGCCCCTATGTCGGCCATCTTGGAGCTCCAAGAGGGGCCCGCGATGGCTCCCAGAATGGAATGTTCGGAATGCCCCAAGGGACCCTTTAGGCCCCCCCCCCCCCGAGCGCGTCGACATGCCAGCTAAACTTCAGAAGAGGCCCCTGGGAGCCCCCGAGCGCCGCCCCCGCCTGCGCACCATCGAAGAGCGCGCAGTCATGCAGGGCACCCGACGCCACCACGGGTTCCTGATCCCCCTGTTCTCCGCGGGCGGCCATTTGAACAGCCGCTCGAAGGAGTGGTTCACGTCGCAGAATTCCCAGACGCCCTTCTCGCTGATGGGGAACTTCCAGCTGGCGAACCAGGCGACCTCCCCCTCCCTCAAGTGCTTGAACGTGAGGTACTCGTCGGTAAGCGACGGAGGCCACTCCGCCCCGAACTCCGAAAAGGCCTGCTCGTGAGAGGTCTTCCAGTTCGAGGTGTCGACCTTCGCCTTCTTCGACGCGGGCTGATGGGCGAGGTCGCGCTGCTGGGGCACCAAGCTGCGGCACTGCGTCGCGAGGGCCGCATCGGATAAGAGGAAGTCGCCCGGGTCGGATTTCTGTATCTTCATGGAAGACAAGAGCGCATGGAACATCGTCTTCACGGCCTCCCCAGAGCGCGGAGGTATATCGAAAACAACGGCCCACCAACGAGTACGATCAGCTGGGGATCCATAGTCGCTTGCATTGAAATCGCACGAGCACACCGTGAAACCCTCGGCCTCAAAGACCTGGCGGATATAATCGGCGTCGGACTCCATCATGCCGTGTTCATTATCGAAAGAATCTGCCAAGATCTCCGGCACATTCTCGAGGAAGGACAAGTACGGCCTGGACTTTAGAATGAACGTCTTAGCAGCTTCGAAAGTTTCGCCCGAGCACGTCTCCCCAGCCCTGATGCACCCCTTGTTGTGTTTCCGCTGCGAATTCGACCGTGAATTTCCTTTGCACGAAAAGCCCGTGCCGAAAATCTTCGACCACCGTATCATCTGCGCGCGCCCCGTGAGGACGTTGACGGCCCTGTTGTTTGCCATGTGGGCGATGTCATCGACAAGCATGCACATGTAGGGAAACTGCGTCTGAAGGAAAAACTGCCTGTCTAAATTGTTTTCCGCTGAGGCACAATGGTCCAAGAAACACTGCTTCACTCCATATTCAGCATGCCAATGTCTGTGGACGGCCTCCAAGCAGTGAGTCCAAATCTTGCTGCCGCTGCAACCGTCGCTGATGGAAATGCTCTGCGCGTCGGGATCCTGGAGGCCGTCCATGGTGGACCGCATGTTGCTCATGAACTTCATCATGACACTCTTGGGCAACTTGTCGTGGTACTGCTTGATGCAGCGGTAGAGCGGGCTCTTCTCCTTCGTGAAGTTCACCTCCTTCGGCTCGCCCGGGTCGCTCACGTGGCTGTCGGCCTTCCACAGCGCGCGGCGCTCCGGGGCCCGCTGGTCAATGACGTCCTCGCCCATCACGACGCCGTGGCCGAACGGGTCCGAGTCCTGGGCTGCAAGAGAAAGAAAAGGAGGAGTGAGGAACCAGTCCGAAGGACGGGGTTGCAGGGTTTGCTCGGAGGAGGAAGAAGAGACCAGGAGGAGCAGGGGCAGGAGGAAGAGGAGGCCATGAGGGGGACAGAAGAGGAGGAGGGGGTAGAGGAGGCAGGCGGGCGGGGGGCGGAGGACGGAGGCAGGGGGGACATGCAAGGATGTAGGACGGATGGAGGGGAGAGGGAGGAGGGGGGAGGGCCAGAAGGAGGAGGGGGAAAGAGGCAGGGGGAGGGACCTGGAACCCGCCCGAATACTAAGGACGCGCCGAAACGCGCTCATCTCGACAGCGGCTTCGCGCCATTTCAGTGAGCCAGCCCCCCTCCCCCTCCCCCGCCTCCCCCCCCTCCTCATCCCCCCCCTTTCGTCTCAGCTCTGGTCCAATTCGACGTGGGCCAAAGGCTGAGGCCCCCAGGGCCCATTTGCATCCTCGGAGAACGGCCGCGCCCTCCCGACGACAATGTTCCCCATCTCTTCGCGGGCCCGAAAGTTGTTTTCATGTTTGGCTTCGGGGGGGGCTTCTCGATTTTCATGTTGATTTTTATGTAAGGGCGGCGTCGCCGGAGATATGTCGGCGCCCGCCCTCCGGGAGGGCCCCCCGCCTGTAACATTCGCCAAAATCGCCCAGGGCGGCTCGTCGGAGATATGCCGGGGGCGAAAAACAAACAATTCGCAAATGTCACAAACGTGAAAATAACAAGAAAAAGCAAAAGGCGAAACGCGCGAGAAGTTGCGCCGACGCGAGCGCAGAAACGCAATCGGGGATGGGCCCACGGCGGCGGGGGCCTGTGACGAGGCGCGCTATCACGACTCGCAACGCGCGCTGGCGGCAGGAGGGCTCGTCGCAAACGCTGGGGCCTCTGGCGGAGACCCCAACAAGCGCAGCGGGCCTCGCGAGGCCATCGGGGCCGCTGTCTGAACAACTTCTGTGAATTTAAAACGTTTAGGGTTCTTGAGTGGCCCTCATTATCCCCCCCCCACCCTTCTTCCCCCTTGCTGTTTTCTCCAGGGGCAAGTATCAAATTTCTACGCAGGGGTCCAGAAAGAGTGTTCCACTAGTTGATTCGCCCCCCCAGAAGCCTCAGCCCCCCGTCCACGCCCATCCAGTCGTCGTCGTCGCTAGGGGGCGTGAACGTATCAAGGTGCGACTCTGCATCAATGAACCCATTAACCCCTGGAGCTGGTCCTAGCTGGTCTGCTGGGGCCTAACCGACGACTTCAAACTGAAAAGGACGCGGCGGGGAAAAGAGGGGGGAGAGCGAGACGGATAGGATGAGATGAGGATTTGAAATTTGCGGATGGCGGAGTCCTTGCTCAGCGAGCTCGAGCGGGCGCAAGCGCGCCGAACTCGACTTGCCCCGACTGCCACATGGGCGGCGCAAGTTGCAACCTGAAACCCATGCATCATATGATGCACATAAGATATGCTGGATGCCGAAGAAGGTTTATCAATTCCGAACAACCCAACGGTTCCTGAACTTCTGACTTGCGACGTCCCAAGGGCACGCGCAAAGGAACGGCAAACGCCCTGGGGCCGCCCGAACGAGCGCAAAATCGCACGCGCCTTCGTCGGGAACGCGGGTGCCGCCCCGGGAAGCCCACGCTGGGGGGGGGCAAGTCTCCGGGTAGTAACTCCACGCAGGGAAAAACCATTGGTCAAGGATGTATACGGTCAGATGCAACTCTATGTAAGTCGGGGCACACCAGGGAAGGGGGTCGGCGGGCTGGGGCGGGATCGCCGGCGTGAATGCGATCTCTGGCCGCCCCAGGTACCGCCCCAGGTCCAGTCCCGCCCCTGGTGCTTCCCCAATGCAATCCCCCTCCACGGACTCAGGGCATCGCCTGGGAGCCTCTAAGTTGCTGCCACGGGCCAGGCGGATGGGCAGGCCAGCCCCGCTCCAATCGACGGCCACGCTCATCGGGCCGAAACTGCGGCAAGTGGCGGACGGGGTCAGCCCATGGCCCGCGGCTCTGGCCCACGGATAAAAGCTCACCATGCATGGGCCATGCATGGACCATGCAGCATGCACCACGCAGAGGAACAGAAGGGATAGGAGGAGAAAGAAGAGGAGGATAGAAGGATAGGGAGGAGGGGGATAAGAACGCGGCGAGGGGAGGGAGGAAGACAAGACGCGACGAAGCGGGAGGATGCGGAGGGATGCCCCAGGGGACGATGAAGACTGACTGAGAAGTGCGGGGGGGGGAAGAGATGAAGGGCGAATCCGTGCTCCTCGAGACTATCGGCGCCGACGACGCCCTTCCCCGGCGGGACGTCGCTGCCCGTGAGGTCCCGGAGCCAGTCCATGTCTGGGGCGGCCTGCGCGTGCTCTCTCGAAAGCGGCCCCGCGAAATCCCCCAAGTGCCCCAAGATGCCTTAGTGGCCCTGGCCCCGTGACCCCCCAGGGGTCGCTCGGCCGCCCAAGGCCCCCGGCCCCGTCGGCGGGCATCAAAACGCGCCGCTCGCGCCGTCACTGCTCACGCGATTTCGGCCCCCCCTCAAACGGATCACGGGCCCTCCCTTTTGTGAAAAAAAACATGTATTCCATCTATCTCAGAATCCACGAAACTCAATCAATCCCTGCCCCCCGCGCGGCCACATGGGGGGGCTTTGGGGCGGGGGGGTCCAATGACAATGCCAACTGTCAGTGATCAAACGCCCGACGATCGCCTGCGGGTTCGCTTCAGAGAGGCCGCCCGCGGCCTTGACCTCGCTGGCAATCCTCGACCCCTGCCCCCCGCGTGGCCACGTGGGGGGGCAATGGGGCGGGGGGGTCCAACAACAATACCAACTGTCAGTGATCAAACGCCCGACGATCGCCTGCGGGTTCGCTTCAGAGAGGCCGCCCGTGGCCTTGACCTTGTCGCTGGCTGACGACGCCATGTGCGCGCCCTCTGCGTTGTAACCCCAAGTGCGCACGGCTCGGGGCGGGCCTGTCTCGGCAGCGGCTCCGAGCGAAAGCGAAGGCCCTCGGGGGGCGGGGGGGCAGGGGGGCGCCGGGGGCGGGGGTCTCGACCACTCTCATTCGTCTGACGTCAGGAGCGCCGGGCGAGGGCGCCCTCGCGGGGCCGCGACGGGCGAGGCGCCGTGATCTCCGGGAGGGGGGTGAGAAGGAGGGGGGGGAGGGCCGCGACAAAGCCTGACCCGAAAAAAACGCAGGGCCCCGATCCTTGGGCGGCCGCTTCGGGCCCCACCTTGAGGGTGGCTTTCTTAGGTCCGCGGCCATTGGGAGGAAAGGAGAAGAGGGAGTAGAGGAGAGGAGAGCTGAGGAGAGGAGGAGGAGGAGGAGGAGGAGGAAGAGGAGGAGGAGGGAGGAGAAGGGAGGGGGGGAGGGTGGCGGGAGGAGGGAGCAGAGCGCCGACTTGGGCGGCCTGCCCCTCGACCCATCCGCAGCCCCCCCTCGCGATGACCCCCGAACGCCCTGGCCCTAGGCCCGAGTGAGAGGATGCTGGGCGCCCTTGCCAAGGGCGCGGGGCTGGAGGGAATGGCGGGGGCCGCGGATGGGCCGACGAGCACGTTGTTTCGAAATCCACGGGGGCCCGCCGATGCTTGAAACGCTGTTATCATCGCGCACACCCGAGGCCGCTTGCGAGACGAACCGCTCTCCAGCGCTGACCGCGACGAGCGAGGCGCAGCGCTCTTCGCGCCCGCCGAGTGATTTCCACGCCACACCCCGCCCCGCGCCCTCGCTCTTCGGCCCCCTTGCAAAGAACAACTGTCTCGAGGACCTGAGATGCGATCAACATTTTAGCACTGCTTCCCGCACCCTAGCTCGCATATCACCCCAAGCGAGAGAGAAGCACTTGACTGGGAACGCAGGATCAAGACTCGACCATCCCGCCCTCGCCCCCAATCCTATTCCCCCTTCCAAACCCCCAGCGTCGGGAGGCGAAATCTGCCTCTGAATGACATTGAACATTTGACCTTGGCGCTGCCAATTAGATCGGGTACAAACGGGCAGCAGGATCACCCGCCATGCGATCCAATTCGGCCATGGGCGTTGCGGGGCACGTGGTTCTAAACTTCCTGCCGCCCATCTCCTTCAAATGAATTTCTCGCCCGTTGGGGTCGTCGCTGGCAACGGCCCGCCCGAATAAAAGCCAACACTTTGCGTGCCGAAGTGCCTCGGTCACGACGTCGGGGGGGCTGCCAGGCGGAAAACAAACTTGCTTCTGACACGGGTTGTCAGTGGGCAAACCAGCACGATTAGAATGGCAGTGGCAATTGCAACCCCAACTGACTTGAAGCTTGGTGCCGTCGGGCATCCTCTTCATCACTGGCGCAATGCTGAACTCACCCCAAGGTTCCCCGCGGTGCTCTCTGGGCACCTCTGGGGGCGGCGGGGGCCCAGCCGCGGCTGGCTCGGCGGCATCCGGGGGATGCACAGGGCCCAAAAACACTGCATCGACTGGCTCACCTGGGGGTTCTGCTGCACCTGGCCCGCCGGGGTCCTCTGGTGCGCCCGGAGCCAGTAGCCCGCCTGGAATATCCGTCTTACCCTTCTTCAGCTTCATTTTTACGACGACCACTTTCACTTTTGATGTTGCGGCTTTGGGCTTCGTCTTGGCCTTGGGTTTTGCTTTGGGCTTTGTTTTGGGTTCGGGCTTCTCGATCGCCTCCAATGCAGCTATGGCCCCACCGTCGTCATCGTCGTCGCTGCCGCCGGCCGTCGGATCCTGGTCCTCCTGGGCGGCCCCGAGACCGACAAGCTTCAGCGCCGCTGCTCTGATGGACGCAACGGCCTCCTCGAAAACGCTAGGCCTGCTCGGCCCCGCCGCCGCAGCCGGGGCAGCGAGCGGCCGTGGCCACACGACCGCTGCATCACCCCCAGTTGGTTCGGCACGATAATCATACCGCACGAAAAGGTCGCGCGCCTCCTGCATAGACGCCGGCTCGACTCTGATCAAACGGAGGCACGTCGCAATTGAGAGATCTCCAACGTGATTCCAAACATCCGCCATCATCTTCTCCCCCGTTACAAAAGCAATGCCTTCGTCGACGCGGCGCGCCAACTCGATCTGCCCCGTCGGCGACAGCGAGCAAGCCGCCAGGGTGATGGAACCACCGTCTCCGAATGCCTTTCCCGCGTCTCTCCCCCCCCCCCCCCTCTTCCTTCTCCTCCTTCTCCTCCTCCCCCGCCCCGCCTCGCCCGCCCTATGCCGCCTATGCCCCTCCCTCTCGTTCTCGGTTTCGTCCTCGTCCTCCTGCTTCTTTTCCTCCCCGCGATCCTCCATTCCCCCCGCGCCCCCCCCCCCGCCCCCGCCGACCCCCCGCCCTCCACGCCAGGCCTCGAGCGCTCCTGAATACATGATGCACTGGCGCATTGTTCCTGGGCCGCCTGCGGGCCAACGAGTCGGATGCGACGCGGGCCCCTCTTTCGGCCAACTTGGAGCTCCAAGAGATGCCCCAACCCCCCGAGGGCCCCGGGCCCCAGGGGGGGCAAGAGGGCCCCAAGAGAGCCCAAACATCGGTCACGCGAGAGGGCTCCCAGGCACATCTTTCGGCCATCTTGCAGCCCCAAGGGTGGGGGGGGGGGGGCGCGGTGGCCCCGGCAGGGCCCCGAGAGGGCCCCGACATCGGTCACGCGAAAGAGCTCTCGCGCGACCTATCTTGGGCCCCCGATCTCGGAGCCCTCTTTCGGCCATCTTAGGATGGGCCATCTTGGAGCTCCAAGAGGGGCCCGATGCAATCCGCCAGGAGGTCGAATCGACATCTCGGCCATCTCCGAAATGCGGACGCGGCGTCTCCCACGATATCGATCGCGCCTGCACCTCTTCTCCCCACCTCCTCTTCCACATCCTCCTTCTCCTCCTCCCCCGCCGCCTCGCCCGCCCTCTCCTCCTCCTTCTCGTCCTGAGTTTCCCCCTCGCCCTCCCCCCCCCCTCCTCCTCCCCCTCCACCTCCCACCCTCCCCATCCTTCCACCTCCACCTCGTCCTCGCCCTCAGTTCCCCCCTCGTCCTCCCCCTCCTCCAGCCCCCCCCCCCCCTCTTCCTCCCTTCCGACCCCCCGCCCTCCACGCCAGGCCTTGAGTGCGCACCGATGGCAAACGTCGCCGTCATGCTGAACGACTGAGACCCGGAGCGCGGCGCCCGCTGGCCAGTCAGCCGCCGCCCGGGCCAAAGCTCGCGAGGCCACCGAGACTCCGGGATCCATCTTGGAGCGGCACACGCCCGGGTGGCACTGCGTGCAAGTCAACGTGGCAACGAACTTCTGCTGCTCAGGTATCGTGCCTGGGAAGCGTCTGGGCGTTTACGGCGGATTCGCGCCGCGTCGACATCGGCGGCATTTCCTGACACCGCGGACGTCGCCTGCCTCGGGACGCGGGCCGATTCGGCCCGCCGTCAACGCCCAACCTTGAACGCCCGCAACGATGGAATGGTCGCCGCACTTCGACGCGACGCGAACCCGCCGTCGACGCCCAGCCGCCCGCCCGCGAGCCCCGCCCCGACCCGCTCCGAAGTTTGGGGCGCGCGAGGTGGGGGTGGGACAAAGACGAGAAAGTGGGTCTCGCGATTTCAGGTCGAGAGTGAAAACGGTTTGCAGATGCATGAGAAGGACCCCTTCGCATTTAAACGGAAACGCGGCGCAACCGCTGGGGCGCCAACTTTCAGCCGCGGATGCGGCTCCAATGTGCGAGGCTGGAACGACGTCAAAAACTACTTAACCAGAACGACTTGCCCAGAAGGAGGGGCCCGACCGATTCGCCCAATAAGGAGGGGCCCTAACGACTCACCCTGGAAGACGGGGCCCGAAAGACTTACCCAGAAGGAGGGGCCCGAACGACTCACCGCATAATGAAGAGACCGAACGACTCACCCAGAGGGAGGAGGAGTAGGGCGAGGGGGGGATGAGGAGAGGGAGGAGAAAGAGGGCGACGACGACGACGACGACGACGACGACGGAGGAGAAAGAGGAGGAGGAAAAGAAGGGTTGGCGTCGGAAGAAAAAGCCATACCCCTCACCTCTTGGGACACCTCAGGTGCGTCAGCGGTGCCGAAAAAATGCCCCTGGCGCCGCCTCGCGGGGTCCAGGCGTGAGTTTGCACTCGGCGCGCTGCCCCTTTTCGGCGCCTTGGGGGGTGGGGATGGGGCTGGCCCCTCCTCCTCCAAGCGGCGCAAAGGGCGCTGGGCCCGAACGACTCACCCAGAGGGAGGAGGAGAAGGAGTGGGAGGAGGAGGAGGAGGAGGAGGAGGAGGAGGAGGAGGAGGAGGAGGGGGAGGTGTATCCCCTTGCTGGGAAAAGCAAGAGGACGCACATTTTATATACTATGCGTAGAGGAGGCGGGGCCCCACGCACCCACGCAGCATCCCATGCGTGAACCAGGGGGAGGGGCAGCGCCAATCGCAGCGGCCCCGGGGGCCTATCCTCCTCCTCCTCCTCCTCCCCCTCCTCCTCCTCCTCCTTGACCTCCTCCACCTCCTCCTCTTCCTCCATCACCCCCCCCCCTCCCTCCCGCCCTCCCCCCCTCCTCCTTGGGCCTTGGTCGTGGACGACAAGGCCTGACATGAATCTGAATCTGAGCTCGGCCAAGTTCCCAGTCAGCCCGGGCGTCCGGTCGCGGGTGCCAGTGACCTCGCGGATTGCCCCTTCAAAAAGATCGGGATCAATGGGCGACTGCGCCGTGCTGCAGCCCCAGAGCGACGCCCCGACGTTCTCCTCGTGCGTCTTCGGCATCGGCGTCGGTGGCGAGCCCTCCTTCGCGCGGGGAGGGCAACGGGATCGTTGGATCGGAGGGGGGGGTGGGTTGCTGTCGTCCCACGAAAGCCTCGCACCACAGCCACTAGAGCTAAACTCCACCACCGCGATTACTACTACTACTACTACTACTACTACAACTACTACTACTACTACTACTACTACTACGACTAGTACTACTACTACGACTACTACTACTACTACTACTACTACTACTACTACTACTACTACTACTACGCTACTACTGCTACTACTACTGCTGCTGCTACTACTACTATTACTACTACTGCTACGACTACTGCTACTACCACTACTACGGCTACTACTTCTACTTCTTCTGCTAACTCCAAAAACACAACTTCCGACTCCAAGCGTGACTACGGCTACCGCTACGACTTCAACGACGACGACAACGACTACGACTTCGACGAAAATACTACAACTGCAGCAAACACTACGATTGGGGGGGGGGGCTCAGTTGACAGGACGAGGCAGGGGTTAAAGCGGGCCTCGGGCCCTTGGCCGCAGCCTGCAATTCGAGCAAGGCCGAATCCCTCGCCTCCTCCGACATGTTTGCCCACAACTGCTTCCGATCTGCCATCTGCTGACGGTGAGAAAATCTGTTCAGCCGCGCAGCGCCTCTCTTAGTGCAGCTTTCCTTCCTCGCCAACACCTGGGTCAAATCCTACCAGCCCTTTAGGGCGTTGGTGTTTTAGAGAGTTTCCTCTTCCACCCCTCCTTCTACCCCGTCGGGGATGGTTCCCCCCCCCCCCCCCTCCCCCACCCCCCATGGACCCATGCACCTGGACGAGGGGGGCCGCGACGCGTCGGGGGGTCCAAGATGACGCAAGACGGCTCCGAGAGGGCCTCAGAGAGCCCAAGATTGCCTCGAATATTGCTCAAGATAGGGCAATATGCCTCAATATCAAGATGTCTGCGAATATGCCCCCAATGTCCCAGGACCGTTCCAGGACAGCTCCAAGGAGGCCAAAGAGCTCCCCAAAGAGGCCCCCAAGAGGCCAAGATGTTTCGGAACCCGAAGGAAAATCAACGTGCCTGGCTTTCTCGCCTTCGCGCTTCCGATGCCCAGCCGAGGCCTCAGGATAGCTCCAAGATGGTCCGAAGATACAGCGCCCACAGGGGCCCATGAGCCCTGGGGCGGCCCCGAGAGCGCTCAGGGGCGCTCCAAGAGCGGCCCAAGAGCGCCCCAGAAGGCGACGCGGGGAGCTCCCGAGGGGCAACCCTAATTAACTAATTAAAGCTCAACCCTTTTTTGATCGATGTCCTCCAAGAAGGCGGCGCCAAGAGACGTCTTGGACCCTCCTCTCGGGCCCTGCGCGCGGGCGGGCGGGGCGCCGCCCGGCCGCTCGCAAGGCCCAGGGGCCCGCCAGACTCAAGAGACCTCCAAGACGCCACCAGGAGGAAGAGGAAGGAGGTGGAGGAGGAGGAGGAGGAGCAGGAGAGCAACTGCCGATGGTCGGCACTCTTCCTTCGAACACCTGGCATTTGATGGTTTGGACACCCGAAATGGCCGACAGAATGGGTACAATGCCCAACAACAAATGTTGTCCCAAACCAGCAGCGGCCGCTGCTGGGCAGGCGGCCGCCTCTCTCAAATGAACACGGGCCGCGGCGGCGCGGACAGCGAGTCCTGTTCAAAATGAACAGGAACTGCTGTTGGGCATTGTACCCATTCTTTGCGTGCCCATCTCGTTCGCGCAGAGATGGGCTGGTGGGGACGCGCGAAGCGTCAACAATTACTCCACATGGCGAAGCGGCTGATCATCTTAGCGCCGCAATGGGCCTGGGACCTCTTCGACTTCCTGGCGGCCTTGCTGGCTTTAATGGGGGCCCCGGCGCGCCTGGCACCCCCTCGGGTGATCTTGCGCGCGCCCCGGCCGCCGCATCTCAAGTGAATCGCCTGAATGAAAGACAAGAAACCGCATGAGAGATGTCGCTCAACTGCGCACCTGGACGGCGCCGCCTTCCTCTGGGTCGACAATAAACGTTCCGTGCCCATGTTAGACAGCAAGCCCGTGTCACCCCATAATTTCAAAGAGCGCAGCAGAGCTGAGTGGCCCATCAAAGCATCTGGCGAATCCCCCACGAGTCCACGGATCTTTCTTGTAAAATGATCGTCCAAACAGCACGGTTCCAAGTGGCAGAACTCGATGGCCGTCGCCTTCCGCGACTCAGCGCTCAAGTTGTCGTCAGACAACGCGATCAGCTTGTACCTCCAATCGGCATAAAAGCTAGTGAGGTTCCTCCGTGCACGCCCCGCCAGACCCAAACGCAACCCGAGAACGTAAGCCATCACCTCGGACACCCGAGAGAACTCAGCCGTCTCGAATTGCGTCGCCAGCAAGGTCAACAACGGGGATGCCTCACTACACAAAAGGTCTTCATAACAACGAGCACACTCCAAAAACGGGTTTTTGTAAGGCTTGTTCAACATTGCCAGCGACCCGCCCTTGTCATCGAGCATCTGAATCTCCTGAAGCAAATGGATGGCGGGCACGGTGCACAGCATTCGGGCGAGCATCTTGTAAGGCGAATCGGGTGACGTCAGAAAAAGACGAGACCTAATAGCTTTGCCTCTCGCGCACAAATGGTAGTCGCCCCCGCCGACAATTTGCGCGGTGGGCACTTTCTCGCCGAAGGCCAGCTTCCAGGCGCGCGGCAGGAGGTCGTGAAGCAACGCGGCAGCTGTGAGAGGACCTGCTCGCGCCCTGCTGCTCCAAGGCGGGCAAGCAGGGGGGGGAGGGGGCCACCCTTCCTCCCCCTCCGCCTCCGACTCCTCCTCCCCCGCCTCCTCCTTCTCCTGCCTCTCCCCGGTCCTCCACCTCCTTCTCCTCCCCCTCCTCCTCGTGCCCCTCCGCCCCCGCGCCGCAAATCCCCCCCTAGTGCCGAGCCCTCGTGGGGCTCCCCCGGGGCCCTTCAACGTTTCGGCGATGAAAAACTCTCGAACGAATTGGCCGCCATTGTCGGGGCCTCCCCCAAGGGCCCTCCTCGGGCGGCCCCCCAGGACCTTCGCCGGGCAAGAGCTCCCCCCAGGACCCCGCCCCCGAAAGCTTTCCCAGAGGCTCCCCCCCACCGCCGAACTGCCTAGGCAATCGTAGACTGACAGCCGCCGCGATTTGGCTGGAGCAGCGCGGGGCGCCCCGCCGAAGAGGCCGGCGCCCGCGATGGCCGCGACGACGTTGTCCACCTGCGGGGCGAGATATCCCCCTGGACCTTCTCCCCTCCACCGCCCGCCTCCACCTCCGCCCCCGTCCTTCTCCGTCTCCCTCCTCCATCCTTTCGTCGATCACCCCTGGGCCCCATCCTATCCTGGCCTCCTGGGGGCCCAGTGGGTGAGCAGCGCGGCGTGGCAGGGGGCGCTCGGCGCGCTCGTCACTCGCCACCTGCTGCTCGCGAGTTGTCACCCCGTCCTCGTTCCGGCAACAACCGCTGCAATAATGGGTGACTGGTGCCCGACGGAAGTCTCCGTTCAACATATCTAAAAGCTTCGGAACTGCCTTCTCGGCGGTCTTCCCACGGCGGATCGGAACGAGACTCTCCCCGAACTCGTCGATCCTGGCCCGGTACAGCTGCGTGCGAACAAGGCGCGTTCTCCTGATCAGCTCCCGCGAACGCTCCACGAAGCACTGGGGCGGCGCACCTGGGATGACATCCAGCTCTCTCTCGACGATCTGTCTGAGCGCGCGCTGCAGCTTGTTCCGCCGCTCATTCACATTCATCACGTAGTGACAAGCGCGCACGTGGCCAGTGAATTTGCCGTCGCCCCCAGACTCGTCCATCATGTTATTCAACTTGTGACAGCAACACCCTGCCCACAAATCGTACAACACGTTGTCGCAAGGCGAGCAAACAACATCTGGGTGCGAACGAATGCTCGCCACGCCCTGGCCACGAAAGCCGCCCGTCATACCGTCATGCCGTCATACCCCGTCCTGCTCCTCCCCACCCCCTCCCTCCTCCCCCCCCCTCCCCCTCCTCCCCGTCCGCCTTCTCCACGTCCCCTGCCGCCCTCGTCGTCGTCGTCGCCCTCCTCCCCCCCCTTCCCCCCCCTGATCCTCCTCGCCCTGCTCCTCCTCCTTGCCCTCCACCTCCTCCCCCGCCCTCGCGTCGGAGGAAGTGCGGGCCGGGCGGGTGGGGCGCGGCCTAAGAACCCCCTGGGGGCCCGAAATGCGAGAAATGCCAATGCTCCTGGAAGCCCGAAATGCGACACGTGCGAATGCCCCCGGGGGGCCGAAATGCGAGACATGCGAGTGCTCGAGCCTGGAGACCCGACATGCGTGCAATTCGAATGCCCCTGGGGGGCCGAAATGCGAGACATGCGATTGCTCATGGGGGCCCGAAATGAAAGAAATGCGAATGTTCCTGGAGACCCGAAATGCGAAACACGCGAGTGCCCCTGGGTGTCTGGAATGCGCGAAATGCGAGTGCCCCCGCGGAGACCCGAAATGCGGGAAATGCGAATGGTTCCTGGAAGCTCGAAAAATGCCCCCGGGGTGCCAAAATGAAAGGAATGCGAGTGAACCTGGAGGCCCGAAATGCGAAACATCCGAGTGCCCCTGGAGAGCCGAAGTGCGAGAAATACAAATGCTCGAATGCTCCTAGTGCCCCCTCGAGGCGCGAAGGGACGGACATCCCTGGATACGGTCCTGGATCCTGCATGCACGCAACCAGGGCGGAACCCAGGGCGCCTCTGGGCGCGCGAGAAAATGCGGGAAGGACGAGGCCAGAGGCGCCTCCTTTGGGGCTCGAAAGCCTCGCCCACCCCCCTCCCCAACCGCCTCGGAATCAAACAATCCCCCCTTCGGAACAACGGGCGCGCCGCGAACCAGTCGGGGCCTCGGAGGGGGGCCAGGGGGGGGGAGGCGCGCAGAGACTTCGGAATCAGAGCAACCCGCTAGGGGGGGCCACCCCTGGGACCTAGGCGACCCGAGGAGGCGGAGGGGGAGGGGGGGGAAGAGGAAGAGGAGGAGGAGGGGCAGGGGAGGAGAAGGAGGCGGGGGAGGAGGACGCGGAGAAGGAAGAGGAGGGGGAGGAGGAGGAGGAGGAGGAGGGGTCGCTTAAGCCCTTCGGAAAACCCCTCCAAGTCGAAACATTCACTCGCAAGAACCTGCCGTGTACTTTTTGCTGCGGAAGTTCGCCCTGCAATTGTCGGGAACGTCGCCGATGATGCCGACATTGCCCTCTTGCCCGCCGTCCGACGCCCAGCGGACGATGGCCGCGGCGTTGAACTCTGACGAGCGCTCGACGCCATCGTGCACGCAACTGGAAGTCCCCTTTCGAAGTATCCTGGGTGGCTCGGCAATGGACTGGACCACGGGGGGGCAGAGACGTGCGGATCGCCTCCAGCAGCATGAGCAACGACGGCCGTAGACGCGAACACTTCCAACACGCCAGCCTGCGGGGACCGAGATTCTGGATTTTCTGCCTTCCAGGTGTCGTAAGAAACTGTGGTCCACCGCGGGGGATAGCCAGGGTCAACAGAATCGATGCGCTTCAAGAACCTCGCGCTGGTCATGAGGCTTGTGAGCGAACCGAACTTCAAATACATCGGCGTGGCGTCGCACGACCTGTTAAGCACGAAACTGCCCGGGCCGGAGAGCAGGCGCTGCGCGAGCTCGCGCTCCTTGGAATGAAAAAGACGGTGTGCCCCGGCAGCAACTGACACCGCCGCCTCGAGTCCGCGCCGAGAATCGCCAACGCCGACCTGCTGACCGATGAAACCTGCTCTTGATCCGATCTGGGAAAAACCAACCTTAATCAAACCTGGAACTGAATACTGATTGCCATGTACCCACTGGCGCGGGCCCCCGGAGCTCATCTCGCCGCGATCAACCTGGTCTCCGTGCCTGACAACATTGAGGTCCCACGCGTCAGCAAGAGCGCGAATCTCCTGGCAAGCTGATGGAACGAACGGATCGGATCAAATCGGTATCGGAATCGTATCGGATCGGATCGGATCGGGGCGATCGGATCGGATCGGATCGGATCGGATTTGGTCGGATCGAACGGATCGGATCGGATCGGATCGGATAGACCCGACCCGACCCGACCAGGTCGGGTCGGATCGGGTTCGGTCGGGGCGACGGGGGGGGTCCTCAACCCGGCTGTCGCTGCGCGCCTGGGCCCAGCGCGACCGCGCCAGCTCCGCCCCCCAGGCTGCGGAGTGCCGCTCGACCCCCTCGGGTAGCGCAGCCCGACGGGGGGGGGGGAGGAGGAGAGGAGGGAGGAGGAGGAGGAGGGGGGAGGAGGAGGACGACGACGACGAGGAGGGGAGGAGGAGGAGGGGAGAGGGACGAGGGGACGAGGAGGAGGAGGAGGAGGAGGGACGAGGAGGAGGAGGAGGAGGAGAGGAGGAGGAGGAGGAGGACGGGGAGGACGGGGGAGGAGGAGGAGGAGGAGGAAGGGGAGGAGGAGGAGGAGGAGGAGGGGGAGGAGCCCCCCTGAACCCCTCCTGCGATCCTCCCTGGGGCGGCCTGCGGCGCCCGGCGATGGCGGCAGCCCGGGAGCGCGCCGAGCACGGCGTCGGCGAACGGCACGTCGGCGGCGCCGAGCACGGCGTCGGCGAACTCGGAGTCGGCGGCGCCGAGCACGGCGTCGGCGAACGGCACGTCGGCGTCGGCGGCGCCGAGCACGGCGTCGGCGAACGGCACGTCGGCGAACGGCACGTCGGCGTCGGCGGGGCCGAGCACGGCGTCGGCGAACTCCGCGCCTTGCACGGCGTCGGCGAACGGCACGTCGGCGAACGGCACGTCGGCGAACTCCGCGCCCTGCACGGCGTTGGCGAACTCCGCGCCCTGCTCAGCATCTGCCTGGCGACGCCGGCGCCGACGTCGACGACGGCGACGACGATGGCGACGACTACGACCGCGGCGTCGCCGACGAGGTTGACGACGGTCACGAGGACTTCGTTGACGACGACGCCGACGTCGAAGACGCCGACGACAGCGACGACGACAACGACGACGACGCCAACGATCAGGGCCGACGACGGGGGAACGGTGGGGGAACGAAGAGGAGGAGGAAGAGACCACCTCGAGGTCCATCCCGCTCTGCCGCCGCTGGGCTGTGCCGCCGCTGGGGCCAAAATGGCCTACAGCAGGTTCGCGCCGTGGCACCTTCTCCTGCCCTCTCTTCGTCCCCCTCTCGCTCTCCTCGTCCCCGTATGCTCGTTCTGTCTCTCTCTCTCTCTCTCTCTCTCTTTCAGTCTCTCTGTCTCTCTCTCTCTCTCTCACTCTCTTCGTCCTCCTTTCCTCTCCTCGTACTCCTCTCCTCGTCTCTCTCTTCGTCATCCTCTCTCCCTTCTCTCCTCTTTTTCTGTCCTCCGCTCATATCCTCTCTTCTCCCTGTCTCCTTCCTTCTCTTCGTCCTCCTCATTATCCCTCTGCTCTCTCTCAGTCTATCTCTCTCTCTCTCTGTCTCCCTCTCCCGCTTCGCCCCCCCTCTCCCCCCCTCTCTCCTTCGCCCGCCCTCCCTCTCTTTCTCTCGCTCTTTTCGTCCTCCCAATAGATCCTCTTGTGATTTTGTTGTTTCTCTCTCTCTCTCTCTCTCCTTTTTGTTTCTCCTCTCTCTCTCTCTCTCACACCCCCTTCCTCTCCGCAGGCCCCTCGGTGTTGCCCCCGACGTGATCCACCGACCTCCGAGAGGCCGCGCGGCTCGTGAGGCGCGCGCTGCGCTAGAAAACTACACATCGAACTTCAACCAGCTATATATAATCTAAGAAATGCACAAGAACCTGCATCATACAATTCATGAAGCAGCAATACCGACAACATAAAAATGATTGAGCTTGAATATAACATGTAAAATCATACATGTTGCATACGAAGTACACGCTCATCATAATATTATGTTGGCTCATGTTGCTATATTTGTTTTTATTGTTACTTCATGGTTTCATGAACTCTTTTGTTTGCAGCCACGCATGCATACCCTGCAGATGTGGTCCATCGGGGACCATCAACCCATCAGAGGAGGCGCCCTGAGGAGCTAGCGGGCCCCCAGACTCTCTAGAAGCGTGTCGGGCCGCTGAAGGTCCTGCCAGCTTTGGGGCAGGCTGCGAGCGGAGCAGGCCAGAACTTGACTTAGGTCGGAGACGGTGTAGAGGCGGTGGCCGTGTATGGGCAGTGTCGAGGAGGCGCCAGTTGTGAGTTCATGTCCCTGGGGGGCAGTGTGGAGGCGGTGGCATGGTATAGCAAGCACGTAGCATATGCGTATGTGTTATCCCTGTTGCTTGGCATGTTCCCTCCACGTCCTGACCCTCCGCCTCAAGCCACCTCCCTCTTGCGACCACTCGATGCTCCCTCTTTACTAGTTCCCCGCCCTCCCAAATCTCCTTCCCCATGCTTGCTCCTCCTCTCAAATACTCCGTCTCCTCTTCTCTCCTCCTTTCCCTCGAACCCTTCAGTGCCTCCCAATCCCAACCAACACCATCACGAAACACATCACCATGGCCATCACCATCACAATCCGCACCACAATCATACAACCACCATCATCGTGTTGCCCTGCCGCAAGACTTCGGTGCCTAGCTTATGTCAAGGTCTGTCTATATGGATGAAGTCTGTCTGTTTGACATCCACCTGCTCGGTGTCATCATCGCCGTCATCAGCACTATGTGCTCCTCATCCTCCTCCTTCACCCATTCTCCTCCTCGTAACCCTCCCCATGCCCCCTCCACCCTTCGTTTACCCTGCCTTCTCCTACCCACTCTCCGTCCCCATCCTCGTCTTCCCCTCTCCTCTCCTCCCGCTCCCTCATCCTCGCTCCGCACCGTCTCTGCTCCCTGCCCCCTACTCTAGCCCGCCGCCTCCTCCTCCTCCTGTTGTTGTTGTTGTTGGTGGTGTTGTTGTTGCTGTTGTTGCTGTTGGTGTTGTTGTTGTGATTGTTGTTGTTGGTGTTGTTGTTGGTGTTGTTGCTGTTGGTCTGTTTGTTGTTGCTGTTGTTGGTGTTGTTGTTGTTGTTGTTGGTGTTGTTGTTGTTGGTGTTGTTGTTGGTGTTGGTGTTGTTGTTGTTGTCGTTGTCGTTGTTGTTGTTGTTGTTGTTGTTGTTGTTGTTGTTGTTGTTCTCGCCGCGTCCTCCTCCTCCTCCTCCTCCTCCTGCTCCTCAGACTCCTCCTCCTCCTCCTCATCCAACTCCAACTCCACCTCCAACTCCTCCTTGTCCTCCTTCTCCTCCTTCTCCTCCTCCTCCTCTCTCTCCTTCCTCCTCCTCGTCCTCCTCCTCCCCCTCTTCCTCTCCTCCTTCTCCTCCTCCTCCAGCTCCTCCTCCTCCTCCTTGCTCCTCCGACTCCTCCTCCTCCTCCTCCTCCTCCTCCTCCAACTCCAACTCCATCTCCAACTCCTCCTTCTCCTCCTTATCCTCCTCCTCCTCCTCCTCCACTCCTCATCCTCCTCCACTCCTCCTCCTCCTCCTCCTCCTCCTCCTCCTCCTCCCCCTCCTCCTCCTTATCCTCCATCCTCCTCTTGTCGCCGCCTCCTCCATCTCATCATTTTCATCGTCTTCCCCTGGCTCCCCCGCCACGCGGCAGCCCTTTCACGCCCGCTGGTGGCGAGAGGATGGGGATGCGGGGCGGGGAGCACGAGGAGGAAGGAGGAGGAGCGGGACGAGTAGAGCGGGGGAGGGAGGGATGACTAGGGGTGGCGACGAGGAGGAAAAGGGCAAGGGAGAGCTGAGGGAGGAGGAGAAGGAGGAGGAGGAGGAGGAGTTGGAAGGGCAGGAGTTGGAGGAGCAGGAGGAGGATGAGGAGGAGGAGGAGGATGAGGAGGAGGAGGAGGAGGAGCTGGAGGAGGGGGAGGAGGAGGAGGAGGAGGAGGAGGAGGAGGAGGAGGAGGAGGAGGAGGAGGAGGAGGAGGAGCCCGGTGCAGAGGGGTCGCCGGCTGGAACATGAAGAACGTCAAGATGGCCGAGGCCGCCACCTGCGCCATGAAGAGCGGCTTGTCTGAGGCCGGTCTTCTCTGCTCGCGGGAAACTGGTCTGTCGACAGCTGCCAACCCTGGGCAGGCTGGGGCACTCTCTTGAGCGGCCAAACAAAGGACCCCTAACACTTTGCGAGGGGACCTGAGTTAGGAAGGCCAGGAGCATTAGGGCTAGAGGGTCTTTTCTGCAGGAATATCGAATAAAATCGCCCACTAATCTTATCCCTCATGCGAAGAAGGGGACCTCCGTGAGGACTCGTCTTCGCTGTTCAATTAGGGTTAGGGTTTTTTATCCTTGATGGATTCAATCATCCTGCTGCCGTGAGGAGCGCTGCATTGAAGGGACGAATGGAGTGTCCTGCCCCAGCGAGCCTGGGCCACCACAGGGGATAGCTCAGCTTTCGATGTGTCTGCTCGCTCCATTATGGGCATGCCGAGTTTCAACAGTGCGGCGGCCATCGGGCAGATACCTCTTTCAAATCTGGACGGCTTCGCGTGGACTTGTGATGTTCCAACCTACTTTAGCCTGGATCACTAGAGAGAAACTCGAGCACCAAGAAAGCACCGAAACTGGGAGTTTTCACGTGTCGGGCCCTGGGAGGCGACACTCGTTCGACACTGTTTCGGCACTTTTCTGGGTGATCGAAATATGTCTGGGGTGTGTCCTTACGTACGATGGGAGCAACAAAAGCGTAGACATGTAAGTATCGCTGGAAACGATAAGCACCCGGCCAGCCGTTTGCCGATTCGGTCTAAAAACTTTGATGTGGGACGCGGGGGCGCGAGCCGGGCACTTCGCCCGCGCGCGCGAGGCGAATCCCTTCTCTGGGAGATCTCCGGGCCGATCCCCTCTGGACAAAAGGATCGGCGCGCTCGGGCCTGGCATCGCGGGATCCTGGCACCGCCACAAGCATCGCGGGATCTTGGTATCGATCCCGGATCCAAATTAAAGCGAGATGCCGCAAAACCCCAACGTGAAACTACCCTGCGACGTACCCAACCAATTTGCATCGGGTGGAAAGAGACGTAACGTAGGGCAACACTGGCAGGAACAACGACAGTGCAGGCGCGGCAATTTGTGCAAACTACATGGGATGCGCGCATTTTGCGCGACTCACAGGACAGCGATCGACAGGACGAGGATTGGGGCCCCAGGCTTGAAGAAGAGCGGGGGCGGAACGACGGGCAAGAGAACAATGGAATTGTGTGGGCGGGGAGCCATCGTGACAGCAGCAGCACGGAGAAGGTGACAGGGGCAATAGGGTGACGATGAAAGTGGTGGGAGGAAACAAATGATTACCGCTGTTTTCAGCAGCTGGCTAAACGTGCAGCCCTGGCCTATGCTGGCCCCCCAGCAGTCCTCGAAAGTGGCGACAGTTTCGCAGATCGCAGCGCCCCATGGATGGCGAGGTCTAGTCTGAATCCGCGGCAAGTGCCACTACGCTGGCCCCCCAGCAGCCCTCGAACGTGGCGACAGTTTCACAGATCGCAGCCCCACAGGGATGCCGAAGTCTAATCTGAGCCTGCGGCGAATACCCACTATGCAACCCCCCCAGCAGTCCTCGAACGTGGCGGCAGTTTCGCAGATCGCAGCGCAGCCCCACAGGGATGGCGAGGTCTAATCTGAATCCGCGGCGAGTGCCCACTATGCTGGTCCCCCCAGCAGCCCTCGAAAGCAGTGGCGACAGCTTCACAAATCGCAGCCCCACAGGGATTGCGAAGTCTAGTCTGAATCCGCGGCGAGTGCCCACTATGCTGGCTCCCCCAGCAGCCTTCGAAAACGGCGACGGTTTCGCAAATCGCAGCTCCCAAGGCATGCCAGATTCACGCTTCGCAGGCCCCACAGGCAAGCCGCCAGGCGCACAGGAGGAAAGAGGAGAACGGAGGCAGGGAGCAGGAGGAGAAGAGGGTTGGAGACCGCAACGCTCTGTGCAAAAACGAGAACCCAACGCAGCAAGGCTGGGCAAAAACACGGCTTTCAAATCCCGCGCCATGGTGCAGAAATCCCGCGAAGTCCCGCGGCCCGCATCGCGCCGCCGGGAAGCTGCCGAGCTCGACAGGATCCTCCAGCGCGCCGTGCTGACAAGGACGTGCACTATCGCCATTTCCACTGCCACGTCTGCATCCCTTCCAGCCCCAACGACGCAGGTGCCATTGAGGTTCGCTCGGAAACGCAGGCGCGCTCCAACCGATGGCCACGGAATCCAACTCCCCGATGCCTTTGAATTGACAGCGGATGGCAACAAAAACGAAGGCAGAAACCTTCCCCTGTCTGTGTGAGGCATTGCCCGATATTGCCCCCGGGTGGATGCCCTAAGCCCTAAGAGAACCCCGCGAAGGGACACGCGCATTTGCAACTCGACGGCCCGAAGAAAAACACATCAGCGGGGGAAAGAAGCTGGAGGCGAAAATCGGCACCACACATCCCCGCATGCACTACACAACATCAGATGCAGCCGTGAGCGTGGTGTTACAGTGCATCCGCAGGCGACCAGACTGCGTGCTGGTTCGCCACCCTGTTAGCTCCCCGAGCGCGCCTCAGGTGCACCATTGACTGGGACCACCAGGTCCCCTGAGACCCGGCATTGCAGAAAACACGCAACTGGAGCCCTACGATTAGGTCGGGCATGTCCTCCTACAGGCGGATTTTGGAGGAAAAGGACAAATAGTCAAACAACGGTTCAAGAATGTTGAATATTCCTCCTGTCGAGGAACAAGCCCGACTGAACCCTAGGACCCTATCTTCCTGCGGCATCGTTCGAGCCGGAGGCAGCCGTGCTGGCCACGGGACCCGAGACCCGCCGACGACGTCCGTTGTGAGAACGCTGCCACGCCCGGACCTCGGGGGCGAGCAGGGACCGCCAGGTCATCATTAGTAACATCATCGTCTTGTCATTATTATCATCATCATTACAATCATCAGCCTATGACCATCATCATCATAATCATCATATTCATCATTATCTCCATCATCATAGAACCATCGTCATCATCATCATCACATTCATCATCCTATTCATAATCATCATCACCATCATCACCATCATCAACATCAGCATCATCATCATCATCATCACCATCACCATCTTCATCACCATCTTCATCATCATCATCATCAGCAGCAGCAGCAGCACCATCAGCATCATCACAGGTCGGCCGCCACTGCCCGCCGACGGGCCCAGGGACGAGGGGCCGGCCGACGGCCCACCGCGACCCCGCCACCTAGCTTGCGTGCGGCCGCGCACGCAGGCAAGGCCGCCTGCGCAAGCAAGCCAGTGCACGAGGGACACGATGCTGCGCACAATGGCGATGGCAAGCAGGAGCACCTGGCACCCCTGCATGGGATGGCTGCCTTGCTCAGGTCGGGAATGTCCCCCTGCAGGCGGATTTAGAAATAGTCAACACATGCTCAAAACATGATCCAGAAATGCCCCCCAAATCGTCAAACAATAGACCCAAATGGTCAAACATATTAGAAACATCGTTAACAGGGTGTATGTTTGTTTGATTCTTTTGGGATATTCCTCCTGTACAGGGACATGCCCGACTCAACGCAAGCAAGTGCACGAGGGACACGTTGCTGCGCACAATGGCGATGGCACGCGTGAGCACCTGGCACCCCTGCATGGGACGGCTGCTCTGCTCCTGCCGCAGCGACGCAGAGGGGCGGCAGCCAGGGCCTGGAAACCGGTGGAGCTCCCATCGTGGATTGGCGATGGGTATCACCGCCGCTCGGGGAGGCCGCGGCTTGCGTCCGTCGAAGCGCCCCCAAGGGGCGCGCGGGACAGCCGCGGGACAGCCGCAGCAAAGCGGGCCCATATCTGACGAGGATGCCTCCTGGGGAACATTCCTTGACGCACGCCCCCCACCGTACTGCCAGGCAGTATGCCTTCGGACCCCTCTGGGGCGCGCTCCAGAAGCAGGCCTCCGAGGCGAATCTGGCCGTGGTGTTGCGGGACCCTGAGATCCGACGTTTCGAACAAAAATGCAACATCGTGAACAAAAAATGACCGGACCCCCGGATCCCAGGAGGATGAGGAGGAGGAGGAGGAGGAGGAGGAGGAGGAGGAGGAGGAGGAGTAGAGAGGAGTAGGAGGAGGAGGAGGAAGAGAAGGAGTAAGAGGAGGAGGGGGAGGAGGAGGAGGAGGAGGAGGAGGAGGAGGAGGAGGAGGCTTTATGCGTCATGCTTTGAGCCGGATCGATCTCTGAGGGCCCCCGGGCTCGAAGTGGGGCGAAGCCGCCCGGTGTGACAAAAAAGGGCTGCAACGCCAGGAGCTCATGGGGGAAGTGCAGCGGCAGCGGCAGCCGCTATCTCTCCCAAGACTGGGCGAGGGCGCATCAACAAGCATGGAAGAAGAAGAAGACGAAGAAGAAGAAGAAGAAGAAAAAGAAGAAGAAGAAGACGAAGCATAAACATAAACTTGTGGCGCTCTGCGCGGATTTCTTGGATTCGCGCTGGACCCCCCGCCCTGGCGCGCGGAGCGCGCCAGGGGCGGCGCCCGAGGCGCCGCCGGGGGGCCCAGGCGCGGATCCAAGAACTCCGCGCGGAGCGCCACAAGTTTATTTTATGTGGTTTTCTTCTTCGAAAAAGCAGTGTCGAGACAGTGTCGAAACAGTGTCGGGCGAGTGTTTCCCAGGGCCCGACACTTGAAAACCCTCGAGTTTCGGTACTTTTTCTGGTGCTCGAAGTTCTTTCTGGTGAACCAGCCTGCAGTAGGTTGGAACATCCTAAGGCGAGGGCGCAGCAATAAACAACAAAAAAGGCGTCGGGCCAAGCAGCGGCAGCGGCAGCGGCCCCGACGCCAGGAGCTCAGGGAAGTGCAGCGGCAGCGGCATTCGGTATCTCTCCCGATTCTGGGCCTGGGCAAAGGCGAGGGCGCAGCAACAAAAAACAAAAAAAACGTCGGCTCCGAGCAGCCGCTCGCCGTTCCCCTCCATGACGACCAGGTGCGCTCCGAGGTCCTCTTGCGGGGGGAAGGGCGGCGGGTACAGCCGCGCGAGCGGGAAAGCCACACGCCGAGAGAGAGGAAGAGAGAGAGAGAGAGAGCCATGGCGCACACCCCTGGAGGCTCCTCCTCCTCCTCCTCCTCCTCCTCCTCCTCCATCCTCCTACATCCTCCTCCTCCTCCTGAGCCATCCTCCTCCTCCTCCTCCGCCTCCTCCTCCTCCTCCTCTTCATCCCTCCTCGTCCTCCTCCTCCTCCTCCTCCTCCTTCTCCTCCTCCTCCTCCCTCCTCCTCCCGTCTCCTCTATCCTCCTCCATCCACCTCCTCCTCCTCCTCCTCCTCCTCCTCCTACTCCTCATCATCATCATCATCATCATCATCATCATCATCATCATCATCATCATCATCATCATCATCATCATCATCATCATCATCATCATCATCATCATCATCATCATCATCATCATCATCATCATCATCATCCATCATCATCATCATCATCATCATCATCATCATCATCATCATCATCATCAGCATCATCATCATCCGCCTCCTCCGCCTCCTCCTCCTCCTCCTCCTCCTCCTCCTCCTCCCCCATGCTCAATTCAATCTACTCTCCTCCTCCTCCTCCTCCTCCTCCTCCTCCTCCTACTCCTCCTCCTCCTCCTACTCCTCCTCCCTCCTCCTCCTCCGCCCTCACCTCGTCCTCCTCGTCCTCCTCCTCCTCCTCCTCCTCCTGATCCAGATCCTGATCCTTCTCCTCCTCCTCCTCCTCCACCTCCTCCTTCTCCTCCTCCTCGTCCCTCCTCTCCTCCTCCTCCTCCTTCTCCTCTTCCTCCTCTTCCTCTCCTCCTCTCTTCCGCCTCGTCCTCCTCCTCCTCCTCCTCTCATCCTCCTTTCCTCCTCTCCCTCCTCCTCCTCCACCACCACATCCATCCTCCTCCTACTGCTCCTCCTCCTCCTCCTCCTCTTCCTCCTTCTCCTCCCTCCTCCTCCCCCTCCTCCCTTCTCCTCCCTCCCCCCTCGTCCTTCTCCACCTTCCACCCGCCTCCTCCTCGTCCCTCGTCCACATCCTCCTCCTCCACCTCCTCCTCCTCCTCTCCTCTTCCTCCTCCTCCTCCTACTCCCCCCCCTCTTCCGCCTCCTATTCCCTCCTTCTCCTCCTCCCCCCCTCCTCCTCCTCCTCCTCCTCCTCCTCCTCCTCCTCCTCCTCCTCCTCCTCCTCCTCCTCCTCCTCCCCCTCATCACCAGCATCAGGATCAGCAGCAGCATCATCATCACCATCATCATCGTCATCACCATCAGCAGCAGCATCATCACCAACAACAACATCATCATCACATCATCAGCAGCAGCATCAGCATCATCTTCGTCATGATCGGCAATATCATCACCATCACCATCATCATCAACAGCATCATCATCATCGGCGCTTTCATCATCATCGTCATCATCATCACTATCAGCATCATCATCACCATCATCAACATCATCACCATCATCATCAGGAGGAGGTTCCCCACCCGTCCGTCGGCGGCCTCTCGCGGAGTCAGCGCGCGCCCGCGGCCAGCCATGACGAGAAGGACGGCTGGGGCTGCCCTTCCCCATGTTCTGGCTACTGCTCCTCCTCCTCCTGCTCCTCCTCCTCCTCCTGCTCCTCCTCCTCCTCCCCCTCCTCCTCCTTCTCCTCCTCGTCCTCCTCGTTCTTGTCCCCCTTGTCCTCCTCGTCCTCCTCGTCCTCCTCCTCATTTTCCTCCTCCTCCTCCTCCTCGTCCTTGGGCAGGCGGAGCTTCTTGGATGGGGATCCATTCGAAAACTGAACGCGCCGTCACTCCCTGCGAAAAGATGTGCGACGGACGGCTTCTGCTCAGGGACCATGCAGACACGAGTCGGGGTGAACCACCGGTCCCCGGTGGGGAGGCCCAGACTGGGTCCAAGTTGCGACAGACATGTCTCGACGCCAAGATCCCCCTATGTGCATTTCATTTTCTTGCACGTCCCGCGGCGAGTGTCTGGCCATGGGCGTCTGGGTGTGAGAGGGAGTCCGAGTGGACGACGGGTGCGACGACGACGGCCGCGGCTACGATCAGGGACAGCGACGACGACAACTCACAGCCAGACAGGGGGTGATCAAGTCCCCCCCCTCTCCTTCCTCTGACTACTCGTGATACCCCCTTCATGCCCGTCCTCCCTCCTCCCTTCTCGACCTTCCTGCGTCCTCCTCCTTCCTCCCTCCTGTTCACTCCTCTTTATCCGTCCTGGCGGCCGCCCTCTCCCTACGTAAAAATGATCATTGGACTCTGAATGGAACCACCATCTGGTCCATTGGGGTACTGAAACCAGCGCCTCGCTGGAGACGTCCTCACAATATTTGCTGCAAGCACCGAAATCCAAGCCACCAAACAGACAAACCGCCTGAGACATCCCCATGGGCGCGAACGGGCCCGTGATATACCTCCTGGCGGCTCTCCCCTGGGGTGCTGAAGCCAGCGCCTCGCTCGAGACACTCTCACAAGTCAAACGTGAGGCGAGTAAGTCTAAGTGCATAGCCTGAGTGTCAGTGGGTCTGTGTTTGAACGAATCTGAACACGAGTGAGTCTGAATATGAGTGAGTCGGAGTGCCAGTGAGTTCGAGTGTGAATGAATCTCATTTTGAGAAAGTCAAAGTGTGAATGAGCTCGAGTAGGAGGGAGAGGAGAAGTTGCGAGTAATTGTGCGTCTGAGCGAATCTGCAAGAGGAAGAGGAGGAATGTGGGGGAGAAAGAGGTGTGAGGTGTGAGTCGGAGGTATCCGACTAATACCAGGAATATCATCTTAGGAGATGGTGTTTCATGCCGTCGGAGGTCTGGAGCGCTTGGAAGGCAAAGCTGCGCCGCGCAGCCGAGGGGGCGGCGGGGGGGGGGAACGGCTTCAACGGGACCACGGCGCGATGCGGACAGAATCGGGAACGGGCAGCTCGGAATCTCTGGAAACCTGCGACCCCCAGAGGAGGCATCGTGAGCCGCGGTCGTTCCAGAACGCTCAGGGACGCTCTGGGCGCTGCGGAACACTCTGGAGCTACTTACTCGCACCCTGGAGCTATTCAATGCACCCTGGAAGCCATGTTCCTGCACCCTTCCCGCATGAGCTCTCGGGAGGGGTGTGCCGAAGCCGACAGACCTCCCAGAGGAGCAGTGAACACAGCTTCCCGTGCTAGCTGTGGCGGGACACCGCCAGGCTGTGGCGGGCCAACGGTCGGGGCGGTCGAGCATGAACGGGGGGGGGGGGGGAGGGCAAAGTCTTCTCTCCTGTCCCCCTCCCCCCTTCGCCCTCCCAACTACTTGCTCCGCCCCTGCGTTGAGTATCGTTTAACCGACCCCCATCCCCAGCGGCGTGGCCTGGGCCCCACTGGCCGATTTACCCCCCTAGAGGGGGATATAGGCCGTTTACTTCGGGTTTCGAGGGGTGTATCCCCAACTGTGGGGGTGATTGGGTGGGGGTCTCGAAGGAGGTGGGGATGGGGATGGGGATGGGGATTGGTTGAACGATGCCGATGCGTGGAGGGCTCGGCCGGCGGCGGGCTCCCGAGAAGTGCGAGTGGGATGGCGCTGTTGCTCTGCGGGGGTGGCCCCCGCCGGGGCCGCGGCCTGCCAAGGTGGAAGCGGGGGGGATTTTCAGGGTGCGTCGCAGCGGTCTGGCCCTGCAGCTCCTCGACTGCGACACTGCGCTTTCTTCCGCTGCTGTGGGGGCGGCGGGCTGGGGGGGGGGGAAGCGTCATGTGGTGCGTGGTAGGAGGGGAAGACGCCGTCCCTGCGAGCGCCAAGGGGCCGTACAGGTATCGGGGAAGAGTGTCCCTCCCCCCCCTACGGCGTGCAAGCGAGGCGCAACGAGCGTGATACGGAAGACAATGGTGATGACGGGCGGCATTTTCAAGCAATCGAGGGTCACCGCTAGGCGTCCTCGACGTTCAAACGTGGAGACCCCATGGCAACATGCAGACTGTAGACTACCTTCATGCTTAGCCTAGTTCGCAACAGCCGACCAGACTCCTCGCCCCCTCCACTCCCCATTGATAATGCTGCCCTCGTCCTCTCGCCTCCGTAGCGGTGCCCTTTCACCACCCGCTACCTCCCATTCCTCTTCATCGGAAGGGGAAATCTGCCAATGCAGGAGGAAGGAGGAGGAGAAGGCCACTCCACTCCCCATACCGATGCCGTCCTTTCGCCGTAGCGTCCGTAGCGGTGCACTCCCACCACCTCTCCTCTCCCCTCCCTCTTCATCGGAGGGGCAAGCTGCCAACGCAGTGTACATTGAGGCGAGCCCTTTGCAGGCGGCAATTGCAGCGATGCCCAGGGGAAAGGCTCGCTCCAGATCCTGCCAGGATGACCAGGAGTCCATCCAGTGGCGCTGTGGTCACAGCCGAGACATTTATGGGCGCGCGCCCACGGGGCAGGCTGCGAAGCACTGGCTGCACGGAGGGGTATATGTAGGCGACGCGCGGATGACGACGCTGATGGCAGCTGCCAGTAGAACGGCGGCTCTCATGGCTGCCCGGTGCACGGTTGCGGGGCCGAGGTCCTCGGGACCCCCCCGGGGCCCGACCCGACACGCTGGCCCCGGCTAGCTCCGGTGGTGGATGTGCGGCAGCACCCTCGTGGGCGGCCTCCGCCCCCCGGCCACGAAGAGAGCGGGCTTGTAGCCGTCGGGCACCTCGTCGCTCATCAGGGGGCTGTTCTGATACCGCTCGATATTGGCACTGAGGCCCTGCGTCCTGGACAGGGAGACGGCGCAGATCTTTGATGACTTCGACGGCGTCGCCCTGAAGTGGAAGCCGTCGAAGACTTCAGCGAAACGTTGCAGGTGGTCTGGGGTGACCAGATCCGCCGCCGTACCCCAGGGCACGCTTGAGGCGTCGTAGAGTAGGGTGCTACAACCACTACCACTGCCGCTCCTCCTCTCCCCACTCCTCCTCCCCGCTATGTCGGAATGCCCCTCACACATTCCATGTCCCCGGAAAGAAGCTCCACTAAAGGCTCAATGGCTGCGTTCGCATGCCGGCTCGGGCACATGTCGGCACACCCCTCACACGCTGCGTGGGCCAACACGGAGCTCAACCGAAGGTCCCAGTGGCTGAGATCGCATGCCATATCAGGCCATTTCGGCACAGCCCTCACACGTTTCTCGGCCCCACAGGGAGCTCCAACGAAGGCCCAAATGGCTGCGTTCTCATGTCGTCTCGGGACCGTGTAGGCACAGCCCTCACACGCTTCGTGGCCCCATAGGGTGCTCCACCGAAGACCCCAGCGGCTGCGTTCGCATGCAATCTCGGGTTCATGTGGGTACACACCTCACGCGTTCCATGGCCCCGTAGGGCGCTCCACCGAAAGACCAAATGGCTTTGTTCGCATGCCGCCTCGGATCCATTCCGGCACATCACTCACACGCTCCTTGGCCCCGCACGGAGCTCTACCGAAAGCCCCCATGGACGCGTTTGCATGCCGCCTCGAACGCATTTCGGCACACCCCGCACGCACTTCTTGGACCCACACGGAGCTCCACCGAAGGCCCCAATGGCTGCGTTCGCATGCCGTCTCTGGTAAATTCGGCACGCTCCTCACACGCTTCGTACCCCCAGAGGGAGCTTCACCGAAGGCCCCAACGGCTGCGTTCGCATGCGGCCTCGGGTCGCAGAAAGGGGATACTCTGGCTCTCTCTCTTTCTGCTCCCGTCGCCGTGCTCCGTGGCGATCTCGGTCGTCTTCCAGAAGCCTGTGTGAATCGCAGGAGGGCCTGAGCGAATGGGGGGCCCTGAGTGTGGTCGTTCAACTTGGTGGTTATGTATTTAGTCGCTACTCGTGCGGAAGAGGCTGGGTTCTTCGGAAAGCTATGTTCAACACTGGTTTTCGCAAGCTCGCTCTGTCGGGCTGCCGTCGGCGCCCGGCTGCCAAGCAGGCTGCCGGGATGGCCCCACGACGGCTCCAGGCGAGCCCAAGGAGGCCCCAGAGACGGCCTCACGGCAGCCCAGCAGCGCCCCCTGGACCGCCCAGGACGGCCCCGCGGGGGCGTCAAGCTGGTCTAACGGGGCCTCTCCTCCTCCTCCTCCTCCTCCTCCTCCTCCTGCTCCTCCTCCTCCTCCTCCTCCTCCTCCTCTTCCTCCTCCTCCTCCCGCCAGGGGGACACGAGACGGCCCAAGAGGATCCCTGGGCGGCCCAAGACGGCCCCACGATGGCCCAGAGGCACCGCAGGAGACCACGAAGGCCTCCAGAGAGCACCGCGACTGCCCAAGCAGGCCCCAAAACGGCCCACAAGGGTCCCCCCAAAGGGACTCCTCCAAGCGCCTCGCGCGAGCCCAGGCAAGCCCCAGGAAACCCAGAGGAGGTCCACAAGGGCTCCTGGAGCGGTGAAAGGGGAAACGGTGTCACATGTGACGGCTCCCCTCTGACAGTCGGACTTGATTGGAGAGGACACGCGAGAGCACACGAGACCCCTCCAGGGGCCACATTGCCATATAATGCGAGAAGGCATGGGCCGCGAGGCACAGGACACAAGGGTACCCTTGACTTGGCAGGGTCGACCTACTAATCCGGGCCGACCGTACCCTTCCGCCCCCTCATTCCGTCTTGCCCTGGCCACCCACTTGGCCTGCCAGATGTTGCACGCCGCCTGGGTGTCCGCACGTCCGCGTGCCCCCCCCCTTCCTCTCTCAACCGCGGCGCTTCGACAACCAAAGCTGCGGGCCGCGTCAGCAACCGCAGCTGTCGCTGCCGCCGCCAAGCGAAACGGTGGCCCTGACGACGGAACGGCGGCTGCAGTGGCAGTGTTCCCAGCCCTTGTCCAAATCAATGCTTCGGCGCGGATTGTTTGCGCGCTTCGCTTCCATCGTCGCCGTCGTCGGCGTCATCGTGGTCGTGGTGCGTGCTGCTCTGCTTCAGACTTGTTTCCCGTACGCAATGACCACCTACTTGGCGTGCCAAGCATTGCGCGCCGCCTGCCCGTCTGTCCGTCTTCCTAATTCTCGGGGCCGCGGCGACGAGAGCTCCAAAGCTCTGTGACGTGTCGGCCACCGCCTTTTGTTGCTGCCGGCGGCACCCGCACCGGCGGCCCTGGCGACGGGGTGGCGGCTGCAGTGGCAGTGCCGAAACGCGCCCAGAGTCCAGCAAGGCATGAGGGTACAAACCACCTCACGTGTCTGGCTGCCGCTCTGGGAGGCGGGGGGCTGCTGTGCTCAGGGGAGGCTGCACCACCGCTTGACGATGTGCTGTTCAGCCGAACCTGCAGGTTGGGCCCGTTTCCAACCCGTTTCCAAATCCGTGCTTCGGTGCGGGCGTTTGCGCACTTCGCTTCCGTCGTCGTCGTCGTCGTCGGTGTCGTCATGATCGTGGTGCGTGTTGCCCTGGTCGGGACGTGTTTGTGTGCAGTGACCACGACCTCATCATCACCGTCATCATCATCACCACCACCATCATCATCATCATCAGCATCATCATCGTCAGCATCATCAACTTCATCATCAGCATCAGTATCATCATCAGCAGCAGCAGCATCAGCATCAGCATCATCATCAGCAGCAGCATCAGCATCAACATCAACATCATCATCACGACCACCACCACCACCATCACAATCACCGTCATCCTCATCCTCATCTTCATTCCCATCCTCATCCTCATCCTCGTCCTCATCCTCATCCTCATCATCTTCCTCCTCCTCCTCAGCATCATCATCAACAACATGATTATCATCAACATCATCGTCATCGTCGTCGTCGCCGTTATCAACATCATTATCCCCGGCATCCATCATCACTATCAGGTCCCTGGATCAGCTCGTCATCATCACCAGCATCATCATGATATTCAGCCCCATCGCCTGCCACAATCATCATGCTCAAGCTCCGAGTCCTCCTCAACTCAGCAATGTCACCATCATCATGAGCATGATCCTCGTTATCCTCGTCATTGATTCGACCAGCTGCAACCGAGAATGCTGGGCTACCACGGTGGCGGGACTTGCCGCAGGCAGCTGGATTAACAAAGGCATAGCCAATGCACAGTCCCCTCTTAAAGTCCATGGGCATGTACACGAAATCATATGTTCCACGGAAGCCGTTCTTGTCCAAGAGCTGGATCAAATTTTTGCGTGAGAAACTGCAAGGCACATTGCGCATCATCGCTGTAGTGTTCCGCGAATGTTGTTCTGACGCGCGTGGCATGCCCAAGCCTGGGACCTTCTCCATGGAACTACAGTTTTGCCTGCAGGCGCTCCCAGTGCGCACAGCCGACGGAACAAACCCTGGGACGAACATAACAGCCTTGCTGTCCAGAGGCGCGCGTGTGGTTGCCGACGAAGGCTCTGATGAAACTCCAGGCGCTTTGTCTGCTAGCCCTGCCACTGGATGCCCCTTCTCTTCATTATTGAGGGGTTTTGCAGCATCGCCTGGCAGGCCTCGACGATGCTGCACGAAACCGCTGATCATGTATTCGGCTTGGAGATCATGGCGCATGCCGGCCTCATTCGTCGGACTTGTAGGCTGCGATCGTGCCTTTGCGACCTCTCGGGAGCCAGAAGTTGATTACACGATCCTCCCCCCTCTTAGCCTCATAATGAGATCGGACGAGAGGGGGGGAAGTGAGAATCGCACGAGCCTTCCGAGCGCAGGCGGTTAAACAGCATTTGGCCTCCTTTTGGAACAGGACTCACTCAGCCCCCTCTACCCTGCCCCCGGGGCCTGGAAGGGGGGCGGGCCGCGACCAGCTAGCGCGTCTAAGGCTGCGCCAGAGGACGCCATGATCTCAGATCATTACCCGACGTTGCTCCCAAGAGTGCCTCCAAGATGACCTGAGATGGCTGCCACCAAAGAAGTCCCAAGAAGATTGACCGTCTCCGAATGTTCCCTGGTGCTTCAATGTGTCCCCGAGGCAAGAGTTACACAAAAGGGCCCCAGCATGGGCCCATAAAGACCCCAGGAATGGTTGCAAAACCAGCGAGATTACCCCAAAAGAGGCGTCATGGTGGCCCCAGCGGACGGTTCTCCAGCCACGTGTTATCTCGCTCGAAGCTTGCGGTCTTAATGCGCCGAGCAGCATGCTGTTCGGATTTCCTCTGCCGCTGTCCCAGGCTTCCTAGAAAGAAATCATCCCAGCAAAGCGCCGAAATATTGGGTCGGGCATTTCCTCCTACAAGCGGATTTTGGAAGAAACATTCGGGCCTTAGACGCGCTTCAGCATACCCTTCATTTTACAGCACGAAGCTCGTCACCATACCCTTCATTATATCAAAACCAATGAAGATACCTCCTGTAGAGGCACACTCCCGATTAAACCTAATATTAGCTAGGGTGTGGAGTCGGATGAACACCTGAAGCCTCGGCTGGCGAGAACGACATCCTCAGATTGTCGCTTCGATTACGGAGCTGAAGTTGCTGAAGAGGGGGCAGCGTTCGTGATGCATGAAGGCATTAACGCGCTTGAAACAGCATTAGGGTCCAAAGGACCCCACTCCTGGCAGCTGCAATGGTGAGAAGCCGATAGCCCTGACACGCGTTATGGGCAAGGCTGAAGAATTCGAGCCAGCACAAGAAATACGAAGTCTCACTTCTCAGCCAGATCGCGCCAGAAAACCATAGCTAGCATAACTCCTGGATCCGCGAGCCAGAACACTCGCCTCTCCATGTGGAGACTCTGATGAAAGAAATCTTCGAACAGAATTCAAGCCAAAACAAAATTGTGGGTCTCACTTCTGGACCATATCAAACCAGAACACAATAGTGAGTCTCGTTTCTGGATCTAGGAGGGCTGCACTCAAGCCAGAACAAAATCGCGAGCCTCATTTCTTCACCAAATCGAGCCAGAACATCCGAGCAAGTCTAATGTCTGGATCTGCGAGGGTTGCCATCGCGCCTGAACATCATAGTGAATCGCGAGTCGACTCCGGACAGCCGCTGGACCGGTGAGACGCCCCCCACCCGGCCTCTCCTGTCGAGGCTCTCTTACACGGAAATCAAACCAGAACGCAATCCTGAGTATCATCTCTGGACCGCGAATCAAAACAGAGCACCATAGTAAGATCAATTACTGGATCTGGGAAGGGTGACATCGAACCAGGTCAGCCTCTTTTTAAGCCAAACCGAACAAAGACACATCAGTGAGCTTCCTGTCCTGACCAACTCGAACCAGAACACCAACCAGCGAGCGCTGCCGGCACGCGCCGCCAGACCCGTGAGACGCCTCCCCCCCCCACACCTCCCCTGTGGAGACCCTGGTTAGAGGAGTGCATCTTCGACCCCTGTTCGAAGCCTCTAGCCAAACACTATTGGGAATGAGCCAGATCAAGGACCCCGGCTTCTGGCTTGAATGTCCTCGGCGTTGCCTCATCCAGGGGCCCCCTGTCTGGGACAACGGCCCCCGGCACTGCCGCAAGAGAACCCCTCAGGGGGCGCCAGAGACCTCCCAAGGGAAACAGAGAGAGCTTCAAAATGGGGGCGGGAGCTCACCAAGAGATTCCCAGATGGGCCCACTTTTGTAATGTCTGGGGGCTATTTGAGTTGGCGGCAACCCTCCTTGTTTCGCTA
>CAUYUJ010021815.1:624358-644358 GCA_963575745.1 Prorocentrum cordatum | reverse complement strand
CTCCCCCGCCGCTCGGTGCCTGCCGTTCGGCATCCAAGACCTCGTCCGGCAGCCCAGTTGAAAGACCTGGCCCAACGAGCTGCGCCTCGCTCGCCGCTGCGACCGCGAGCCGTCCCACGGCCACTCCGGCCGCGTGATCACTCCATCACTCGGGCCAGAGGACTCGCCACCGCTCGGACGTCCATTCCCAATGCATGTGTTCGGTTCCGTGCGTTTCTATGGCCTGACAGTCGAGGATGCTCCCCTCGAAGGTCGTCGCCAGGGGAAAGCTGCACAGGTCCGAGCGATGCCAAGAGGAGTTTTGTGGAACGTTTCCTGTGGTCGACCTCCCACAGTGTTGTCACGGCGCGGCAAAGGTCCCAGGGATCGCCCGCCATATCGTATACGTTGATCGCTGGACGGCGGGCGCGGTTGGGATGTGCCAGACCGCACTGCCTGCGAATGGTACGATCGGGACTGAGACCCCAGGACGTGCATTGATTTTTGGTATGGGAACGTCACGCTGTCCATTGCAAAACCATCGACACCCAAGAAATCCAGGGCACCCCGGAGGCAAGCAGGGTGCTTATTGGCATGGGTCTCCAGTGTAGTAACGATGGCTGGCATTTCCCTGGCAATCGAAGCTGGCATCGCGACTAAGCCTAAGCGGCCGCGGCGTTTCAATATGGAGGCCCCATGGCAACATGCAGACTGCAGTGTATGCAGATCGCGGCTCCCGACCCGATTCGGAAGGCTGTGCTCGACGACTGCTCATCGCTCATCCTCAACCGTTCCCATTATAAGATCAGTGCATGTTCTCCACCCGCTGCCCGATGAGAGGGCGGCTGGAGGAGGAGGAGGAGGAGAAGGAGGAGGAGGAGGAGGAGGAGGAGGAGGAGGCGGAGGAAAAGGAGGAGGAGGAGGAGGAGGAGGAGGAGGAGGGGAGGAGGAGGAGGAGGAGGAGGAGGAGGAGGAGGAGGAGGAGGAGGAGGAGGAGGAGGAGGAGGAGGAGGAGGAGGAGGAGGAGGAGGAGGAGGAGGAGGAGGAGGAGGAGGAGGAGGAGGAGGAGGAGGAGGAGGAGGGAGGAGGAGGAGGATGAGGAGGAGGAGGAGGAGGAGATGAGGAGGAGGAGGAGGAGGAGGAGGAGGAGGAGGAGGAGGGAGGAGGGGGAGGAGGGGGGGAGGGGGAGGAGGAGGAGGCCACTCCACTCCCCACACCAGTGCCGCCCTTTCCCCGTGGCGTCCGTGGCGGTGCATTCCCACCACCTCTCCTCTCCCATCCCTCGTCATCGGATGGGGGCAATCTGCCAATGCAGTATACATGGAGGCGAGAGCCCTCTGCAGGCAGCAGCGGCAGCGGTGCCCAGGGGAAGGGCTCGCTCCAGATGCTGCCAGGAGGACCAGGAGTACATCCAGTGGCGCAGTGGCCAGAGCCGAGACACTCGTGGGCGACCGCCCTCGGGGCAGGCTGCGGAGCACTAGCTGCACGGAGCGGCATATGTAGGCGACGCGCTGATGACGACGCTGATGGCAGCTGCCTGTGCTCTTTATAACGGCGGCTCTCATAGCTGCCTGGTAAGCGATTGCGGGGCCGAGGTCCTCGGACCCCCCCCCCCCCGGCCCGACCCGACACGCTGGGCCTGACTAGCTCCTGTGCTGGATGTGCGGCACCACCTTCGTGGGCTTGGGGAACGGTATCCGCCCCCTGGTACCGAAGAGAACGGGCTTGTAGCCGTCGGGCACCTCGTCGCTCATCAGGGGGCTGTTCTGATACCGCTCGATATTGGCACTGAGACCTTGCGTCTTGGACGGAGAGACGGCGCAAACCTTCGATGACTTGTACTGCGTCGCCCTGAAGTTGAAGCCGTCAAAGACTTTAATGAAGCTTTGCATGTGGTCTGGGGTGGTCATATTAACAAAAGCATATCCAATGCACAGTCCCCTCTTGAAGTCCATGGGCATGTAGATGAAATCATACTTTCCACGGAAGCCATTGTTGTCCAAGAGCTGGATCAGACTTCTGCGCGAGAAGCTGCAGGGCACATTGCGCATCATCGCTGTTGTATCCCCCGCGCGATTCTCCGACAAGCGTGGGGTGCCCAGGCCCAGGCCATGCTCCATGGAGTGCGAGTTCTGCTGGCAAGCGCTCCCAGTGCGCAACGCAGATGGGACGAACCCGGGGACGAACAGGGCAGCCTTGCTGTCGAGAGGCGCACGTACGGTTGCCGACGTCTTCCACCAAGGCCCTGCTGCCACTGAAGGCAATCTGTCCATTGGCACTGCCATTGAATGCCACTTCCCTTCATTATGTGGGGCTGTCGAAGCACCGCCTGACAGGCCTCCATCATGCTGAAGAAAGCCACTGATCATGTATTCATTCTGAATGTCCTGGAGATTCTTGGCCTCACTGGTCGGACTTGTTGGTTGCGATCGTGCCTTCGCTTCCTCGCAGGAACCAACCATTGATTGCAATTACACTCCCCGTCCCCTCATCCTAAAAACGAGGTCGAACGCGGGGAGGAATGAAAATGGTACGACCCGCTGGGCGCGGAGAACTAGCGGATCGGCGCGGATCGGCTAATCCAGAAACAGCACCGACTTTTCCTTCGGGGCAGGATTCACACCTCCCTCTGCTCCCTCCCTGGGTTCTGAAGGGAGGCCGGGCGCGATCAGGAAAATCGTCCAAAGCTGCCCTAGAAGGCTCCATGGCGTCTGTTTCCATGGCCTTAGATACCCCAGAGTTCTGCCACAAATGGCGCAAGATGGCACAAGTTGGTCGCGCCCAGAAACGCCCCGCGAAGACCCCATGATCCCATGATGGCTCTGAAGTACCCCCCGGAAAGCCAGAACCACAAAGAAACCTCAGTCTCCGATGTTGCCGTCTCCGACAAGTCTCCGTTCCTTCTAAGTCCCCAGTCTGGTACAAGAGCGCCCAAGCAGGGTGGCCCCAAGAGGCAATTCTTGAAACTTCTTCAGGGACAGACATTTAACCACTTATCGCTTGGTTAGGGGTCTCCGGCACATGCTGTAAGAAGGCCCAAAAGGCCCCACGTATTGCCGCAAGAGAACACCTAAGATGACGCCAAGGGCTTCCAACGAGAATTCCAAGACGAGGTCAAGATGACTCCAAGAGGCTCATCTGATGGGCACATGTTTGCAGATTCTGGGGACCGTTTTTCCGCCGATACCTGATCGGGTCTGGCTCGCCTCGTCTCACGTCTGCTCCTTCGCCTCCCTGCTCACCACGACTCGCCTGACAATACGTCTGGACGGGCTGGTCGGGGTACGCACAGCGTCAAGAGCTGTGGTTTGGAGTCCTGGCTGCAGGCGGCCTCGTTGGAGCCGTCGCCCGGGCTGTGCAGCGAGGGGCACGAGCTGACGCGGCGCAGCCCCTCGCTGACCGCGTCCTCGGACTCCGTGACCTCGATGAACGTGTTCTTGACGCTCAGGCTCGCCGCGTGGGCGGAGACGAAGCGCGAGAGCATCGTCGCACAGTGCCGCTGCTGCAGCAGAGGATTCGTGAGAAGTGTGTTTTTCTTAGCTGTCGAGTGGTGTGAGGGGCACCAGGCAATATTGGGCCCGTGGCTATCATTACATTGGCAAGCGCGAGTCCCTGGAACGGTCTGTTTTCTCAGTGTGATGCATGGGCAGAGGGGCAGGATGGGAGAACGCACAGCCACAGACGGAAGCTGCTGTGAGACCACAGCGTTGGTGCCCGGGTCAGAGTTCTCAGGGATGCTTCTTCGGGTGTCTTCGGAACGCACTCGGGGGCCTCTTGGGAGCAGTTTTGGGGCGTCTTGTGAACCTCTTCGGGGCCTCTTGCGACCGACTTCCTGGGGGCCTCTTGGGGGCCTCTCCCCCATCCGGTCCCCGTCTTGGGCCCGTCTTGGGGACCTCCTGGGCCGACTTGGTCGAGCGCCTCTTGGGCCGTCTTGGGGTCCTCTTGAACCCTCTTGGAGGCCTCTTGGGCTGTCTCGGAGCGATCTTGGGCCGTCTTGGAGCGTCGGGAAACCGAAAAGGCGACGACTCCCAAATCCTTCAATTATTCCGACGGTAAGACCCTACATAGGCACATAGGCATCATCTTTGTTTGTCTGAGAGTTCCGTCCCATCCATACTATACCAGCTCCGCCTCCGCCTCCTCCTCCTCCTCGCTGGGCACTAGAGGGGAGGTGCTCCCGCATGAGCTTTCTGCGCAAGTCACTCACACACAGACCAGGTCCCCGCGTAAGTCTTTCTCAACATTGAAGCCTCGGGGGCCCCAACGATACGTGTGCTGCAGGTTTTCACATGAACCACTGGAATGCAAATACGTGGAATGCGGTTTGTTCGACAGACACTTGTTCACAACTCACTCACGGACGACGCTCCCGTTAAATACTTCCTCTGTATTCAATCCTCAGGAGCTCAAAAAAGACATCAAGTCCAATTATCGCCCCCCCTGGGATTAAAAACGCGAGGTGCGGGCCATATAAGGAAAGGGCTCCCGCTCGAGACTTCCTCACAAGTCACTCTCACAGACAATGCCCCTGCCTGAGACTTTCTGCAGGTTCAAGCCTCGGGAACTCAAACGTGACGACAGATACAAGTTTCGAGTGACCCCGTGGGATTAAACAAAAACATGAAGTGCGGGCACCAGAAAGGGAGGGGCTCCCACCTGAGACTTTCGCGCAAGTCGGTCACAGACAGGGCCCCCGCCTGAAACTTCCTGAAGATTCAAATCCCCTGGGCCCAGAAGTGGTGACCGTTGCAGGTTTTTGTTGACCTGTCCGGACGAATAGCATGAAATCCGGGCCCCATGGGGATGGGTTCCCGCCTGAAGCTTCCTTTCTAATCACTCAGAAAACAAGGTCCCCGCCTGCGGCTTCCTGAAGCAAGCGTCGGGGGGCCGAAAAGTAACCACAATTTCAATCTTCGGACGATCTCCAAGGATTAGTAGCGTGACGCGCAGCCCCCATCGAGGGGGGAGCTCTCGCTCGAGACTTCTCGCGATTCGCTCACAGACGGGGCTCCCGCTCGAGACCACGATCGATGATCCTGATGACTGGCGACCATGAACGGATGGTGATGGCGATGGCGGTGGTAGAATGAGGGTGGTGATTGGGGATGTGAAGCACATGGCGTGGTGATGATGATGGCCGATTACAGTGACGGGATGGTGGCGGTGATGGCGATGGTTGTGTGACGGTGATGATGGGCGTGAGGCGGAACACAGGAAGAGAGCGTGAGGGGATATGTCCTGCGCGGGGGCGTCCGAAGACAACAGACATCCCTTGTAGGATGCGGGGGAAGACCACCAACATTGGGGAAACCAAAAGGTACTGATACCGCTACTCCCCGGACCTCTCCCGGGGTGCGTTCTGACCAGGACTTCGAGGCGAATCCAGCGGTGGCGACGAGGGCTTCCGAGGAGGCCCTAAAAAAGGCAAAACGGGCGAGGGGTAGAGGTATGGGTACCGCTTCCTCCTCTGAAACATGTTGCAACTGCTCTGCCCGCGCCTGGGAAGCCGCACTCCCATCTCGCACTGCAGCTCGGTGCACCCGCGTCGGCCCGGCATGCGCCCGGGCGCGCCCGCCCCCACCGCATGCTGCCCTGCGGGCCACGTTGCGCGCGCCGCCACGCGAGCAAGGCGACCTCCGTCCAGAACCCGAGGTTCCCGCAACATGCCGTAATGGAGCAATTCAGCCGAGTATGCATAAAACATGTTCTTGGTTCAACAGGCTTTGCCAGGATTCTGGGATCTCCTCGCGCGCGCAATTGTTCACCATAGCCCTCACCAGTGCCGCCGCACCACGCCACCGTCATCGTCAATCGTCGCGCCGCAATTGCCGCAATCACCACTCTATCACCGCATCACCAACGCATGGACGCCATCACCGCCACCGGCGTCACCAGCATCGGCGCCGTCATTGGCCTTGCGGCCGTCATCGCCTCACCGCCACCACCATCGCTACTATCATCATCGTTGACGCCTTTGTCGACGTTATGATGATGCCGCGCCGATCCGAGCCATCGAACCGCATTGATCTGCCCGCGCGGCAGCGCGGCCTTTGACGCGGGCTGGGGCGCTGCCATCGATAGGCGCCATCGCGGCCACATCGGTTGCGCCATACCAGCTAGCTGCTCTACGCACGTGCTTGCGCGCGCCAGCGCGGCCGCAGTGGTGCGCCAGCCATGGCCAAGCAATCACCGCAATCGCCACCGTATGGGTTTTGCAAACCCAGTTGCGGGTGGGAAGATAGGATGATTCCGCGGGCTGTCCTGACAGGTCGTTTGCACCAAGCTAGATTCCACCACATAGAACAAGAATCGACTGTTGGTTCCCACGCTGGCAAGCATGTGTTAAAGTGACGTTGGGACAAACTTGCTTGCACCAGCACTGTGCGCGTTCGATTCTCCGATCCAGCCAACAGCCCTTGCTGCCCTGCTGTCAGACGGGCACGTGTGGAATACAAGACAGTCAAGGCATTTTCAGAGCGAGCTGGAGAACGCGATGGCAATAAAGCCAACGCATATGAAAAGCACCTGAGAATTCGGAAAACACTTGAATTGTCTAGCCTGGAGCGTTTATTGATGCCAATGCGGTGCCCGTCCAAGAGGTCTCAGGCCCACAACACCACCTGATATTTCAATCCTGTCAATGAGAATGTTAAACTCGGCCAGAGCCAAAACTTCATAAGCTTAGACTGAGGGGTTGCAGGTTGAAGTGCCCAGTGGCCCAATCCTCGCTGCTATCGTGACAGCATGATCAGACCAAACCCCGTCTTGCAACCAATGCATGCCGCATTTGCCTATCGCGTCGCGTCTTCTCCGAAGAAGGCGACCCGTGTCTACCAAGCTACGCTGCGGTAGACGTGCGGCAGGGCGATGGCGCAAGCTGAACCGAATTGACAGGCACTCCGAGGGCGCGTTGATGTACAAATGGTGCCTGCCCGCGGATACCTGTGGGCGCAGCTCTTCTCATGCGCATGTGCACAGACGCACGTACGCATCCTCGTACACAACTTCTGCCGATACGGAACGACCCACGACCCATCCCCAGCCGCTGTTGCCATCAACCCGAACTGGAACACCAGGAGGTCAAACGGGAGGCAAAAGCGAAAGAGCGGGGAAGAGCAGTGGTGCGCGGAGTCCCTGCTTCGCAGCTGTATTGCCCCAGCGCCAGCCCGAAGGCGCCAGGTATCTATCCCATCCGAGGTCCACGGAGGACGCGTGCCCGAGGCACGTGAGGGCGTGAATGCGTCCTCACCGCGCCCCGCTCCATCCGCGCCCAGCGCCACCCGAGGCAACGCTGTGGTCCAAGAGCAGCCTGAGCTTCTGCTCACGACCCGCCCGCCGACACCGAGTAGTACCGCGCCATCGAGGACACGTACGCGGCGCCCAGGCTGGGGCCGACCTCCGCCAGCCAGCCGAGCAGGCTGCGACGCCTCGCGATCGCCGGGTCCTCGGGCTCGTCGGCCAGCGTGAGCCCGCTGCACAGGAGGTCGAGGTCATCACCGTCCAGCAAGACGTCCCCTGTCGCCCAGTTAATGGGCCTGCTGAGCGCCGTGATGACCCCCGTGGAGAGTCCCGACGGCACCACCAGCGCTCTGGAGCCGCAAGCGCGCGCGATCGACCGAAAGAGCTCCCTCGCCGTGGGAGCGTCAGGCCCGCACGCGTCGCGCTCCTCGCCGCTGGTATGCGGGGAGCGGTGGCCCAAATCTGCCATCAGCTCCGCCATGTCCCGCACGTGCACCGGCTGGAAGCGGTGCTGGCCGCCGCCGGCGAGCAGGAAGAGCGGGACGCGGCGCAACACCCACGCCGCGTTGTTCATGAGCACGGACTCGTCGGCAGTGTCGCCGAAGATGCCGCAGGGGCGCACGACGGCGTAGCCCATGCCGCTGGAGGCAGACAGCTTGCGCAGCGCGCCCACGGCGCTGGCCTTCCCTGCGATGTACGCGAAAGGGGAGTCCTCTGCGGCGCGCGTGTGCGACGAGAACACCACCTTCTGAACGCCCGCCTTCGCTGCAGCCTCGAACAGCGTCCGGCAGCGCTCTGCAGCCGCGGCGTGGGTGTCGCCGCCCACGGCGAAGCGAATCCAGTAAGTGCAGTACAGCACGTCGCAGCCGCGGAGGGCCCGCTCCAGGCGCGCGGGCTCCGAGAAGGCGAGCGGGCGTGCCTCCACGCGCGCGACGTCCTGGGCGGGCAGGTTGTGCGCCGCGATGGGGCGTGCCCGCCCCGACAGGTTCACCACCGAGGCGCCCTCGTCCAACAGCAACCGCGTCAGGTAGCGGCCGGTGTAGCTCAGCGCCCCGGTCACGGCCACCCGCGGCGGCGCCATCGGCGCGCGAGTGCCGTGGAGTGGCCGTCAGCCCTCAAAATGCGGCGGGATGTTTGAGCCAACATGTCTACGGACACCTCCAGGCACAAGCACACACACACACATAGAAGTGCACAAAATCGTGTGCCGCGCATGTCCCATCATCATAAACTCAATGATGCTCGAGGGGCAGGCAAACACTTGTTGCGCCCCCGACTCACTACTACTTCATCTCTTTGCAAAGCTCGAGGCTCACGGGAAATATCCATAACTGAACGTCCGCTCGCACTTGGACGACGTTTCACACGCACCTTGAGACTCCTCGAGCCTAACTCGGCAACGAAAAGGGGGCTTCGAGGTCGCCGTGGGACCCTTGAGTGATTTGGAGCCCTGGGCCTGCCATCGGCCGCCTTGGATCCTGGGCCCTGGGCCGTAGCTAGGCCGTCTGGGGTGGTGGTGGTGGTGGTGGTGGTGGTGGTGGTGGTGGTGGTGGTGATGGTGGTGGTGGTGGTCGAATCTTGAGCATGCTCATTGCTCACAACGCGAGTATGAATACGAACCGGTAGAACGATAAAACAAATAAGAAGAGCATGCGTAATACTGCCTCTGTGGTTCGTCTCCCAGCCAGGGTCGACCAGGGGGTTCAGGAGACCTACGGACCTTTGAATCGACACGACGCCACAATATTGCCAGCGTGGACCCCAAATAATGAGCTTCTTCACTCTGGATGTGCTGGGATCTACCCGGTTGCGGCGCAAACTAAGTGGCACAACCTATGCGCCGCAAGATAGACAAAGAAACAACTGCCTAAACACCATCTTTTGGAGCCCCTCGCGGATTTCTGGGATCCGCGCTGGATCCCCCTCCCTGGCGGGCGGAGCGCGCAAAGGGCGGTGCCCGAGGCGCCGCCAGGGGGGCCCAGCGCGGATCCAAGAAATCCGCGCGGAGCGCCAAAAGTTTACGTTTATGGAGTTTTTGTTCTTGGTCGGAAGCTACGCGGTGCAAACGCCCAGCAGGTATGCGGCCAGCGCGCAAGGCGGCGACATGGCTGCGAAAGCCTGGCGGCGACGCGGAACTGCCGGAGCCAGCGACGAGCCGGCGACGAGGCGCCCGCGAGGAACAACAAAAATTGCCAGGAAGCCTCGGCCGGGAGCCTGACCGCATGCTCGCATGCTCGCATGCTGCCAGATCTCGCCGGATGGCCAGCATCGTTCTGGGGGCCCTGTTGGGGAGCCATGGCTGCGGACCCAGGACCCCCTCGCGTCCTGAGCAAAAATCACGACTGGAGGCCTGTCGCTATCGTCGGCCTCCGGGGGCCCCTCCCGGGCCTCGGGGCGTCAAAGAACGGCTCAGGATAAAGCACCAGTCCCGGGGAAAGGGTCGAGACATCTGGGGGTCGACGTCGTGGATAAAGACACGACGTCGGGGGCCTGGGGGGGCGACGTGGCATCAGCATCAACCCCTCAGCGGTGCAAGCGCTGCTCTGGGAATACAACCCCCTCACCCCCCCGTGAGCTTGCTTGAGGAATGCGTCTTCTGGGTCGGGACTTCCGGGGACCCCGGCCGGTACTGGAAAAAGCAGGACGCCCCACGTCCGGGACACTGACTCGGTGCTGTGCCTTCTCCTCGGGGCGCCGCGGCACGGCTTTCGCGGTGGTGCACGGTGCTCCCCCAGCCCCGCCACTCCCCGTCGCTCGGACGTCCATTCCCTGTGTTTGTTTCGGTTTCGTGCGTGGTTTTTTCGCCACATGATCAAGGATGCTCCTCAATGGTCCTCGCCGAAGGAAAAATGTACACGTCCGAGCGATGCCTAGGCCACGCCACCCTTGCCGCCGCGGTTCGCCACGGCCGCCCGTCGCGCTCTGGCCCTGCGCGCCTGGCCTCTGCTGCCCGCCCGGCTGCTATTTCGTCGAGCTCACTTCGGCGCCGGAGCGCCTCCCTCCTTCCTCGCGGCCCCCCCCCCCTTCCCCCTCTGCTCGCCGGCCAACTCGCCAGTGGGTGCCCCACATCTCACCTCTCGCTGGAGCGGATCTCGCCGCCTCGCCGCCGACGAAAGATGCCCGGGAAACTGGGCGCCGCGGCCCAGCGATCTCCACCTCACGCGTCGCTGCGACCGCACGCCGCCCACTGCGGCCCCGGACTCCGACCACGCGACGGGCGGGCGCTGTGGTCTGGCTCTTCCCCCCCCCGCGCTCCCCGTCCAGCAGCCCAGGCGACGACACGAGGGGGCTCCCTGGGACCTCCCTGGGCTTGGCGGCGCGCACCAGGGGGTGGAGGGAGGGGGGAGGGCTTCTAAGAGGGAAGCTGCTTCTTAGAAGGCGCCGGCCTCACACCTCTAGAGAAGGCCCGCGCCTTCTCAGAAGCAGGGGTGCTTCTGAGAAGCCCTCCCCCCTCACCCCACCCCCCTTCTGCGCGTGGCTGAGGGGCGCCCCAGCTCGGCGGGCCCTGTGACCGCCTGCGCGCCCAGTGTGCCAGCCCTCGTCTGCTTGTCACCCTGCCGCCCCTCCCGTCCCTTCTCCTGATCAGCAGCTGCTCACCGTCGCCCGCCCCCCCAGGCGTGTTGGTAGGGCAGGCCAAGCGTTTCGCCTGAGACGTCCTCGCGCCCCGTGATCCTGACGTATCAAGATTCGGACGGCTACACAGATGCTGGTCGACGCCCTCACATCGAGCGCACTCGGCACGAACAATGCGAAAGCTACAAGAGGGAAGGGCGGGTGGTTTTCAACACGTGGCTGCCGACCAAGCGCCGCGAATAATTAACTGAACTGTTTGTGATCGCTTCACGGATGGGTCGCGGCTTAGATTTAACGATCGTGGCACGGAATCTGTTCAACGAAGGGCTATCATTAAATACGGTGCCGAAAGTGGCAACGCCTACAGTATAAACAAAAAGCAAACTACGATACAATGACGCAGGGCTCATGGCGGCTTCATGTCTACATGGGGCCAAGGCTCGAGGTGCCCATGACATCATGATACACCTGCAGACGCCCCATTCGCCACAACGGTGCGGAACGGATCACTTCCAAAACGGAGCAATCGCCTGAACAGCAGGCCAACTCTGAGGTCTCCTATCATGAGGGGTCTCTTTGGGAGGTGGCAATGGGTCGGAAAGGTGCGTTCTGCATCGTTGTCGCCCTCCTGCTCTTCCCGGGTTGATTATATAGTTTGGCCTCTTCTTCTTCCTCCTCCCCCCCCTCCTCCTTCCCGTCCTCCTCCTCCTCCGCCGCCGCCGTAGCAACAAACAACAACGTGGCGGCCTACCTCGCGACGCGCGCGCGCGCCAGTCCTTGAACAAGCTGGCCCATGATCCTCACAGCGACAGCGCGAAGCTCTCCCACGGTCTCCCGAACTACCCCCTCCCTCTCCCCTGCCTCCTACTATATTCAGGTCGGGCGTGTCCCCCTAGAGGCGGATTTTGGACGAATCTTACCCCTGTAGAGGAGACAGGCCCGACTTAATACTATCTCTGTGCACTGCATCTCTCCGCTGTGCCTCATGTCACACCGCCGACGAAGCCCACTCGATGCCGCACCGTCGGCAATGCAGCCCGAAGGGACCCCTGGAGACAAAACGCATTCGGGTCGGGCGAAAGGGGGGGATAGCAAAGGGGGGGTTGAGAATCAGCTCACGTAGCTGATTTTCCCGGCGCCTCCCGGCGCCGGAGGCGGCTATGTATCGAGGAATGGGCCCCTCGGTGAAGCCGAAACATGCTGCATGCAGCAAATTTCGTAACCTCCTCTTTCCCAATCCCCCCCTTTCGCCCGGCCCGACGCATAGCCCCCGATCTTTTCGCTTGAGACACGATCCAAGCCACAGCACAAGCAGACCATGATCCCCGCCCTGCCTCCTTCCCCCCCCCTTTCCCTCCTGCCTGCCTTCTGCCGCCCTCCCTTGCCTTCCGGGGACCTGGAAGGAGGCGTAGGCGCCCATGTCTCCCTTGAATTGGACGAACCCCCCAGTTCACGAGGCCGCCCTCCTCTCACGAACGCTCGCGTAACGCGCTCTCTCGAAGCCCTGTGAATTCACGTACGTGTGCGTCTTTGATTCGCTCCAAGACTTCCTTACCTCTCCCGCTGAACCGACTTGTTTCGCAACGACAAATCCGAGGGGAAGGCGTATCCACCGATTCCCGGGACTGGCCAGTGGCCAGGGCCGTCGTGCGCAGACGGCCGGTATCCTCGCCCCTCAAAACTGCCCCCCCAGAGCAGCAACATGTGAACACTGCCCCTGCCGGTCCAAGTCCTGGGCTGGGCCAGGATACCACGGGGTGCCCAGGCGTTGCGGGCGGACGCGAGCGAAGTGGCACTCCGACGATGAACCCCTGCCTGTCCAAACCAACGGGAGGCGAGGGGGAGGCGATCGGACTTCGTCGCCAGGCCCCGGATGTCTCCTCCTTCTTGATTCGACCACTCCCGCCATTGATTATTCAACTCCATTTCGCCTGCCACCGCAGTTTTGGGTGACCCAAAAGGGGTCCAGCTGAAGTGGGGTGGTGCGATAGATTTGGGGCACTTGTATTGCAAATGAACTGCGACGGAGACATGTATTGCATTGTATTGCAGCTAATATATTGCACGCAAAAATCAAGCAAATCATTTGCGACCCGACATGTATTTCACGCCCCAAATGAACTGCAACCCCACAAATCTACTGCACCAGATATATTGCACCACCCCCCGTGTCGCTGGACCTCCTTTCGGGTCGACCCGATTCTTGTTTCGACCACTCTCGCCACTGATTATTCAACCACTCGCGCCTGCCACCGCAATGTCCAGTAAGCATCTTGACGTCGCAAGGGCGGGCGGGGAGCCAGGCCGTGGGCGGGCTCCGGAAACACAGCGCCTGGCTCGTCGTCGTCGTCGTTGTCGTCGTCGCCGTCGCCGTCGTCGTCGCCGTCGTCGTCGCCGTCGTCGTCGCCGTCGTCGTCGCCGTCGTCGTCGTCGACCTCGCGCCAGGCATTCATGGGGCAAGCGTCGCAGGCTGGTGACGGCGAGGGCCGTCCACGGAGCCACCCCGAAAAAAAGAAGGGGCAGAGTGGCACGTCCACCCTCTCCTCCCTCCCCCTCCCCTCGTCCTCCTCCGCTCCCCCCTCCTCCTCCTCCACTGCCCCCTCCTCCTCCGCTGCCCCCACCCTTCTTCCTCCTCCTCCTCCTCCTGGTCCTGCCTCCTCCTCCCTCCTCCCTCCTGCCTCCTGCTCCCTCCTCCTCCTCCTCCTCCCTCCTCCTCCTCCTCCGCCTCCTCCTCGGTTTCCCTCTCTTCCTCCGCTGGAGCGCGTGTGGGCCAGAACTCAAGGGCGAGCGTCGGTCCTTAGCGACGAGGGCCGTCCGAGAGGGCCCCCCCAAGAAGGGTCCGGGACAGTTCAAGGATCCCCCGCCCTCTCATCCCTTTCTCCTAATCCCTGGGGGTTGTGGTGTTCTCTCCTCCTCTCTCCTCCGCCTCGCCTCCACCCTGGGGGTGGGCCCACCTCCCCGCATCCCTGCGTCCCAGCGCCACGGACTGGCGCCTCCAGTGGACCCCACCTCGACGGGACCCCCCGCGCCCCGCACCCCCCCCCAAACCTCCTCCCCGGGCCTCCAGGACACAGCGGCTGCGCCGGCCTGGCCGAACCCCACCCCTCCGCCGATGATGCTCAGGATGCGCGTCGGCGCCAACGAGCTGCTTGCCCACAAAAGCCCGACGCAGGCGTTGTAGTTTAGTGGGGCCGACACGCGCCAGTTGCTCTTGGTGGAACAGGACATGGTAAGCACACCTCCGCCCTGGGCGAAGCCGCGCGGCCCCCCCTCCCCAGGGCTCGGCCCCGCCCCCGGCAGCCCCCGCCAGCCCCGACAACCTCCGGGCCAGAAGGAGAAGAGACAGCGTCAGGTCGGGCGTGTCCCCCTACAGGCGGACTTTGGACGACAAGTTCAGAATGCTCAGAACGAAACGAAGATGCAATCGTCCCCAGACCATTTTTTGACAATTTTTGAATATTCCTCCTGTAGAGGGGCACGCCCGACTCAAGAGAAGCGCGACGAAGCTCCCTCGCCCCTGAAGCAGCGGCCAACACGCGGGCGACCCGAGCCGGGCTCGCGCGAGCGGGACCCCCGCCGCTCGGACGTGCATCGCCCCCTCTTGCTCCTACTCCTGCTCCTGCTCCTGCTCCTGCTCGCACGACTAGCGGTCTGGTCTGCACAGTTCGACTCGGATTCGAAAATTACAAGACCAATTATACGACGGCGTCCACCTCGCCGATCACGCGCCCCCACGCCACTCGCGCTTCCGCCAGCGTCGGGTCGCACCCGAGGGAGAGCAGATCCACGTCCGCCGCGGCGAAGTGGACCAACCGCTCAAGGGCGGCTCGCCACTTCGGAAGCAGCCGCGGCGCCGCCCAAGCGTCCCGCATGCAGCAACCAGCGTGCACCGCCAGCAAGTCCAGGGAGTGCAAGCTTTCGGCGCCGATCCGCCCGTAGGTCTCGAAGGCGACGGGGAGGACGATGCTCCCGTACCGGGCCCACTTGGACGCTGCCGCTTCAGACGCGGCCTCGCCAAGGCGCGCGTCAGCATGCTCACAGCGGGTGGCGTGCGGGTAGCGGGTGGTGACGTCCACATACAGCGGCTGCACCGCGCCCGGGAACGTGACCAACAAGTCCAAGATGGCCTCCTGGACCGCCCCGTCCCTCCCATGGCGCACGAGCTCTGGCACGGTGCGCTCCAGGTCCACTTCGGCGCGGCATGCCCGAAGCTGCCGCATGAGCCCGGGTGCACAGGGCCCGGTGCGGCCGCATGCGGGCAGGGCCCTGCTTGCGCACAGCTGTGGGTGGCGAAGGGTCGAGTCAAGGACCCGCCCGCACACCTCGTCGCGCCCGCCCCCCGTGCGGCACGGCATACGGCAGGTGGCACCGCGCGGCGCGCTCAGGGCGCCCAGGCGGCGCAGGGTGGCAGCGCGGAAGTCGCCTGTCGGGAAGTGTTGGTCCTGGCGGGGAGGGAGCTGCATCCAGAGTGCACCCGCGCCCGGGCCACCTGCCGAGGGCAAGCCTTCCCTCCGCTCAGTGCCAAGCCGCCCCCACAGCCTCGTCGCAGCGAGCGCGTCCAGATGACGGAACATCTGGCTCGCACATCGCCTGGGCAGGCGGGCCAGGCACGCACCGTGCTCGACCGAGGGCAGCGTCGGCTGGGGCACCGCCTCCAAGGCGCCGAGTTGCGACACCCCCACGTCAGCAGACCACGGGCCAGCCTCATACTCTGCTCGCGCTTCAGCTGTGAACCGCAGGGCGCCGTCGAAGGCGATGGCCACGCCCGCGCCAGCAAGCCTGCGCTGCGCCTCCAGGGCGGCGTCCCCCTCACCCGGGCGTCCTGCTCCTGCTCCTGCTCCTCCTCCTCCGGTCCTGCTGCCCCCTGCTTCTGCCCTCGAAGACGACGACGGTGACGGCGTCCGCGGAGTCGGCGACGACGGCGGCGTCGACAGCCGCGCACGGCGGCAGCGGCAGTCCTAGGGCCTCCCGCACGGGCGGTGCCGCCTGCAGGGCCTGGGGAGGGACGGGTGGGGGGGGGGCGACTGAAAGGCAGGAGAACCCGGAGAACCCTCACCTCCTCGCGTCGTGAAACAAAAGCACGGGGAAAAATGTTGGGTCGCTTGTGGGCGCTGGGAACCCTGAGCGGACCCAGTTACTGCGACCCAACATGACAAGTCGGTGATGGAGTCGATCACACGATCAAGCATCCTCCAGGGGGCCACGCTTTGAAAAGGAGCATCAAGGGTCTGGGGAGAGTGGATGCGCAATGTCAGGTCGGCTTGCGTTCGGGGGGGGACGCAGTCCGCAAACACAAGCATCCTCCGATCTGATTTTGAACATCCGGCCCCCGAACTCCCGAACCCTTCCCCAAGGTAGTGTTCGGTCCCGGATGCATTATTGATTGCCCTGGGGCCCTATAACGAGCCCCGAGATCGAGGACGAACCCCAGGATTGAACAACAGCACGTCGTCGAAGAACTTTGGGAAGAGGAGCAGGGAGCTAGGAGTAGGTCGGGCGTGCAGGCGGATTTTGGGCGAAAAATTAAAGATACTCCAAAAAGACCCCCAAATAGCCAAAACATATCAAACAGTCGTCCCCAGACTATTATTTTACTATGTTTGAATAATCCTGTGCCCCGGACAATAATGTACAACCCCTTTCCCCTGTATCTTGTTTCATCCCGTGTCAATCGGATTCGATTGTGGAGAGGGGCGCGGAGGCCGAACTTGATAATCACCGGGGGAAGTTGCGAATCGAAGTTGTTATCATCTCATGTTGACAAACTAGCAACAGCATCAAAAACGCTGAGCAGGGCAATGGTGGTCTCACCATTTCAGCTTCCGCAATCACGAGCGTGTGGCAGGGCGATGGGATTCTCGCCATTTCTAGATTCCCAAGTCACGAACGTGCCTCGAGCCTCGAGATCTCTCTTGCGCAAGCAAATTTTAGCCACGAGCCTCGAGATCTCTCGAGTCAGTCGTGTGCCAAGATCTACAAGGTCAGTCTACACGAGCACCCAGGATCATCATCAGCATCAGCATCATCATCATCATCATCATCATCATCATCATCATCATCATCATCATCATCATCATCATCATCAACACCAGCATCATCATCATCAGCAGCATCGTTATCATCATCAGCAGCAGCAGCATCAGCATCAGCATCATCATCATCAGCGTCACCTCCATCATCATCATCATCATCATCATCATCATCATCATCATCATCATCATCATCGTCATCATCATCATAACATCACCTTCGCCGGGAAAACCGTTGATGATCCCCGCCAGGCCCCCGAACTTTATCATCCCCAGGGGATTATCATCGGGAGCGCAGGGAGCACGCCAGGGGTTCTTATCCCCAGGGATTGTTATCGGGAGCACGGGGAGCACAGGGAGCACGCCTGGGGTTATAATCCCCAGGGGCTAATCCCCCCGAAGAGGCACGCGCCCGACTTCAAGCAAGGAGCAGTCAACACCCCAGAGACCACGCGAGCCGCGCCCAAGGGGCTATTCCCCCTGAAGAGGGTATTATCCCCCGACGGCCCATGGGGGTATTATCCCCAGGGGCTATTCCCCCTGAGGAGGCACACGCCCGACTTAAAAGCAAAGAACAATCCACACCCCAGAGACGACGCGAGCCGCGCCGCCCGCGCGCGCCCGGCACAAGAGAGCACGAGCCACCCTGTCGTGTCAGGCAGAGGGCTTTATCGTTAGGTCGGGCGTGTCCCACTACAGGCGGTTTTTGGGCGAAAAACTAAACATACTCAAAACATGCACCAAACTAGCCAAACCAAATATAACACACATCATCCCCGTACTACTTGTTTTAACTAGTTTTGAATATTCTTCCTGCAGAGGGACAGGCCCGACTTAAGCCCAGTGATTTTCTGCCAGCGCTGCAGCGCGGTGCACGCTATCGTATCTGGCAGCGAGGTGTGTCAAATAGCCCCCACATGATCGCATATGTCTTGGGGCTGCAAGTGCCCGGCAAGGCACCAATTGGAGGAATGTGTGTTTTCAGCCTGCCCCCCCCCCCCCCAGACGTCTGGACCCCTTCCTCTGGCACTGGCTTTTCATACCGAGTCGTTCTTTTGAATGCCCCATGCCCAAGAAGGGCCCCTGCAGGCGGAAAGTGGCACAACCAAAGCACCCGTCGTGAAACGCTCACGAAGCGAAGGGATTTGGCATGGAGGAACGGGGAAAAGGAAGGATGAGGGAGGAGAAGGAGGAGGAGGAGGAGGAGGAGGAGGAGGGAGGAGGAGGAGGAGGAGGAGGAGGAGGAGGAGAAGGGGAGGAGGAGGAGGAGGAGGAGGAGGAGGAAGGGGAGGAGGAGGAGGAGGAGGAGGAGGAAGAGGAGGAGGAGGAGGAAGGAGGAGGAGGAGGAGGAGGAGGAGGTGGTGGGGAAGGCGAGGAGGGAGGAGCAGGAGGAGGGGGGGGGAGGAGGAGAGAGGAGGAGGATGCTCTCCTCCACATCCCTCCATTTCTCCCCTCCTCGTCCTCCCTCCTCGTTCCTCCTCCTGTTCCTCCTCCTGCTCCTCCTCCTCCTCCTCCTTCTCCTCCTCCCTCGTCCTCCTCCTACCTTCTCCCCCTCTTCCTCCTTCCCGCCCGCCCCCTGTCTTCTCCTCCTCCTCTTCCCGACGCTGACGCTCCGAACCCCGGTCCCCTCCGTGGGGCTGCTGTGACGCCCCTCGATCTTTGGGGGGCGGCCCTGGAAGGGGAGGCCGGGCCCCGCTGGCGCGCTTCAGCAGAACACAGCGGGAGGACGAGAGGCGAGGGGATGGACGGGGACCCCCAGGGAGGGTCGGGTGTTGATAGAAGTACCCCTGGCCCAAGGTATCCCCAGGATTCGCGGGGTGGCCCAGGCGGCCTCCAGGGCACCCCTCACGAGGCCCAGAGGGCCCCAGGAGCTCCCAAACGGAGCGGAAACCTGGGGGCACCTTGGGCCAGGGGCACTTCTAGCCTAGCAACACCCGAGAGGAGGGGTAGAGAATTTGCCGCCTACCAGCCGAACCTCAGAAAACAAAATGTCTCTCTCTCTGCTGCCCCGATGCGCAACGAGCGACCCGCAGCGTGTTGACGCGGAGCCTGGCACGCATACCACAGACTGAACCCTTAAGCCTGCGATGCATTCGGCACAACGTGGGCCAACACTTGTCGAGTCCACAAAGAGCACGCTGAAGGCGAAGGCGATTTCTGTGGCGTCTGTGCTGGCGGCCACCCGTGCGCCCTGACCCGGCCCCGGTCTGCACCTCGACCTCTCGAGCCCCGGGAGCGAAACGCGGCGACCTCCTCAGTCGAAGTGGCGCTGCACACCGCAGTCTCTCAACTGCTGCCCTCCTCTCTCCCGCAGCCCCTCCTCGGCCACGGGGGCGGCCGTTTCCACGAAGGCGGCGGGTAGGGGGGGGCGGGGGGGCTTCTGATACGCCCTTCTGGCCTTCCGGGAGCACGTCTACGCGAAGACTCGTCTCTGGGAGCCCTGCTGGGGCTCTGCCCAAATGGCCTCCTGTGGCGCCCTGTTGCCCTTCGGGGGAGGGGGGGGGGGGGCTTCTGAGACGCCCTTTCTGACCCTCTGCCCTTCTTGTCGGCCCTTCTGGGCGCCCCCTCTTGGAGCCCCCTGCTGGGACGGCAGGAGCCTCGCGTCGGCCTCCCGGGAGCCCTCCCCGTGCGCAGGGCGCCCTGCCTCCCGAGCGCCGCCCCCCCGCCCGCGTGGCGAAGAGGGGCCGCCTCCCCCGCGGCGCCCCCGAGAGAGGGGCGACGCGGAGGGGGCCAAGTGCGGACGGCCTGCCAGACCACCCCAACCCTGCCCCAAGACCCGGATTTCGGGTCGGGGAGGAGGAGGAGGAGGAGGAGGACGGAGGAGGAGGAGGAGGAGGAGGAGGAGGAGGAGGAGGAGGGGGAGGGGGAGGGAGGAGGGAGGAGGAGGGAGGAGGGAGGAGGAGGACGAGGAGGAGGAGGCTTCGTATGGCGGAATTCGGCAACCCTGAACCCAAAAAACTGTCATCTCTCGGGCGGCGCTTTCTTACTTTCGCCACCTTCGAACGCCCTTCCGCCGGCTTCCGCCCGCGGAGGCGGCCTCGTTCTCCTTCCGCCGCCCTTCCGCCGCCCTTCCGCCGCCTCTCGCGGCGGAAGAGATGACAACTCCTTCGATCCTCGAAGGCAAAGCTATGTTTGGAACGCCTCGTCACATGTGTGTATTTCAATGTTCCCCCAGTGGGC
>CAUYUJ010021815.1:594358-621858 GCA_963575745.1 Prorocentrum cordatum | reverse complement strand
TTCTTGCTCCTCGTGCTCCTCGTGCTCCTCGTTGTCGTCGTCGTCCTCCTCCTCCTCCTGCTGCTCCTCCTGCTGCTCCTCCTCCTCCTCTTCCCCCCTCCTCCCTCGCTCCGCCACCCTCCTCCTTCCTCCACCGCATCATCCTGTTGCCCCCCGCTCCTGCCCCCTTCGTCCTGCAGGGGTCTCCCGGCTTGCACGGGGGCCTCGCCGCAATCCGCGGGCGTGCCAGCCTTGCCGTCGCCCTCGTCCGCCCGCGCTGCCAGCGCTACCGGCCGATGGAGATGGAGTCCGCATAGCCCCGCGGAGGGAGCGACTGACAGGCAGCGGGTCCCACGGGCTTCAGCCCCCTCCCAACCCCGCAGTTACATGATAGCCAACGTGTGCCCAAACTGTGCGGGTAGCAATCGATGTAGTGCAATGTGTGCATGGTGCACACACGATGTGATGCAAGAGGTGCTCTGAGCTCTACGTGGTGCAGTTCGCGTTGTGCAATCTACCTGGTGCAATATATGCGCCTCGGTCGATACATGTAAATACAAAGGTGCATACATAGTGCGCATATAAATGTATCACTGTATGTACGTTGCGCAAGTTCTGTGGTGCAACCGATGTGGTGCAAGCTATGTGATGCGCTCTACGTTGCCCAATCGATGTGGCGCGGTCGATGTGGTGAAATCTACGCGGTGCAACGTATATGGCGCACTCTACGTGGTGCAGTACAACTTGCGCGCTTTAGTATATGTTGCGCAAACTGCATGGGGCAATCTCAGTGGCGCCATCCGTGTAATGCGCTCTATGTTGTGCACCCATGGTGGTGCCGAGCTTGACGTTGTCAGCTCCACTGCTCGCGACATCATCCCACCCACCCACCCGCAAATTGATTTCCCAAACCCATGCGGTGGCGATTTCGATGACTGTTTGGTGTTGGCTGGCGCATCGCTGCGGCCGCGCTAGCGCGCGCAAGTTCGCGCGGAGAACGCACCTCTAGTGTGGCGCGACCGGAATCCACAAGTTCGCCTCGCAGGCCGCGCTGACACGCGGGCATTCTGGTGCGAGTCGGTAATTCGGGCGGGCGCCGTATCGTGGCGATGTCGGCAACGGCAGGCGCGGTGATAACAGTAGCGATGCTGGTCACGAGGATGGTCACTGGTCAGATGACGACGGCAAGGCCGCTGGCGTCGCCAATGCTGACCACGTCGGTGACGATGATGGTGTCCACGCGTCGGCGACGGAAGCTTTGGACACTGTCGACATGCGGGCGCGGCCGACGGGCGCGACTGGACCGAATGGTATGATTTGAGCCGGGTCGTCCCCCCCCCCCGCCGCACGCGCGCAAAAACGTTCGAATGATTTCGACATGCGCGCGAAGGCCCGATTGGTCGAATTTGATGAAGCGGTTGGAACCGCATGGTTTTCTTCAGGATTCGCTAGATCGCGCGAGCAAGTTTTTTTATACATATATATAACCATGTTGCAGAACAGTGTCTCAGGACGCGCGCACAAAGCGGCAAACTAGTCTTGGGCGACCCAAGCGGGCGCGGTTGCGCTGACCGCTGGAGACTTCCCAGCGCGCGCCTCGCACGCCGTGGTGGCGCGCGGGCATTTCAGTGCGAGTCGGTGGTTCGGGCGGGCGCAGCATCATGGCGACGTCGGCAACGGCAGGCGCGGTGATAACAGTAGCGACGCTTGTGATGACGACGGCGATGATTACAGCAAGGCGAATGACGGCGACTATGCTGACCACGTCGGTGACGATGATGGTGTCCACGCGTCGGCGATGGAGGCTTTAGTAACATTTCGACATGCGGGCGCGGCCGACGGGCGCGAGTGGCCCGCATGGTATTGTTTGACAGAGGTCGCGCCCACCCCGCCCCCCGCCCCCCACCCAACACACGCACACACACACACACACACACACACGCACGCACACATACACACAAACACAAACACACACACACACCACACACGCACAAACACACGCACACGCACACACAGCACGCGCGCAAAAACGTGCGAACGATCTCGACATGCGTGCGCGAAGGCCCGCTTCTTGGTTCCATGTGATGAGCAGGTTTGTAAGCCTATGGTTTGTCCTCAGTCGTATGTGAAAACGCATGTTGCACTGTTGTTTCATGTGTCCAAAGCATTCGATTTTGACATTCCTGCAACAAAAAAATTTTCGGGAGAACTTCGTCACGCGTGCGCGACGGCGCGCGCGCATGAACTTTGTCCCGTTCTGTGCAAGGGACGTCTATCACTCTATGTTCTTAGGTAAACGTGAGTGCGTGCATATGATGATTATGGCTTGTCAGAGATGAAGAGGGCGATGCCGGCCTGGCTGGGTTTGTACGGGCTGATTGTTAGGTGGACGGCTGCGCGAAATCAAATGGACAAGCGCGATCCATGTTCAGAATCAGCAGCAGGACGATACCATATACATTGAATTGCACACCGTCAGGACGAGGCCTATCACACCGGTCTCGGGGGGGCGGTAGATCCAAATTCCTGCTTCGCAAAGAGAGCCGATGTTGTGCAAGCTACGTGGCGCAATCTACGTGGTCCAGTCTACGTGGTCCAATATATGCGGTCCAACATTTGCACTGCCCCAACAAGATTTACTAGCCGTTCGGGGGGGTAAATTCCCGAATAGGCCTGTCTGAAACCACCGCGCCACCGCTTGAATCGAGCGCTTGCCCCCCTCCGCACGGGCAACACACAGCCGCGAAAGCTAACCCGACACCAGCAACATATGCCCCCAAGGCCCAGGCATATGCCCGATCCGAAACTCGACCGCAGCCAAGCCGCCAAAGCCGCTCAAAACAGCCGCGAGGCCATCAAACAAATCCAGGGGGAAGGTGGCCCGCGACAAGATCTGGCAGAGTGCCAGCACAGCCCCGCTACCAGGGTAACTTCTACGCCAAAGCGCGTGCCCCAGCGCAGCTGAGGCAGCTGTCGGACTCGGGCGCCAACGCACTTCTCAGCGCTGAGGGGTTTGAGCAAAAATGGCTAAGTGGAAGTGGGGGCACGACTGGTGGGAAACAGGCCGGAGCGATGAGGGGCGGGAGAGATTGGCCAGGAAGGGGTGGGGGGCAGGGGCGAGGGGGGGGGAGGGGGCGGGAGAGTAAGCTAAGATGGACAAGGGAACGACAAGGTCACGAGGGATGATGGATAAGAGGCCCGTACCTTCCCTCCACCCCTCTTCATTCCTATTTTTTCAATGCGCCGTACCTTCCCTCCACCCCTCCTCATTCCCCATACCTTCCCCGCATCCTCCCTCCATCCCTCCTCGCCCCTCCCATTTTCTAGTGCCCCGTGCCTCTCCCCCCCCCCCCCCCGCAGCCGCCGCGTTCCTCCGTATCTAGTGCCCCGTGCCTTCCCCCCGCCCCTCCTCATTCCCCATCCGCCCTCCTCTGAACTCCCGTGTGGCCTCGTTGCGACCCGACGGCCCGCCTCCTATTCGATATCATCCCCTGCCCTCTGCCGTGCGCTACACGCACCAACATCATGATATGCTAAGTTGTGTGTTCACCTACGGCCGAACTACGGACGAGCCCCATCTTGCACGAGCGATGCACCAGGTGTCCTTCTGGAACTGGCCAGCGCATCCAACTACCAGCCATGAACCAACACGTACCAGCAATCGATGCTGCGATGCTGGCGGCGCCGCCCACCCTAATCGAAAGTTTAGCTCCCAGCGTGAATCATGCTCGAAGCTGTGGTCAAGCCTGGGCAGTGGTGGGCGGCATAGTCCACAATGCAAAATATTGCGTCGAACCTCGCGCCGTCGCATCCCCATTTTCACCAGAGAAGGGGCGGGGGCGAGGGAAGGGGTTTCTCTCCTGCTGGGCGCATCTATGCCTGGAGGCACCCTCGTGCGAGAACGAAGGGGGAAGGAGCTGCGACGGCAGATGAAAAGAAAACTGAAGCGAGCTGTGCTCCCACTCATCCCCTCGACGAGCTCGCGGCTGCGGTGGCTTGCTCCTCCTCGCCCGCGCAGTGCTTCAGCAGGCCATTGGTCGGGCAGTGCGAGTCGTCGAGGTCTTTGCTCTTGAGGTACTTCTTCCAGGCGAAGGCCAGGCCGAACCTGAGCGTGTTGTCGTAGCTGCCAGCCTCGATCCACGTCTTGGACTTGCAGCGCGGGAAAATGTGGACGTGCCGCGCGCCCGTGCCTGTGAGACCCCTCCGCAGGCTCGCCCCAGGTGGGGGGAACTTCTTCGCCTCGGAGTGCACGACCCCGTCCTTGGGCGGCTCGACTGGCCCCTTCCACTTCTTCAGCTCCTGCTTGGTGCGGTTCTGATCGGCAGCCTCGGCAGTGCGCACCGCCTTCGCCTCCTTGCGGTAGACGTTGGACTTCGCGGTAGATTCCTTCCTGATATGTTTCTGGGCGTCCTTCTCAGACAGCGTCTCTCTCGTCATCTCCTGCTCTTCCTTCGCCATGCAATCGATCGCCCCCTGGATGTCCACCAAGCCGCCCTCACCGACGAACTTCACGAAGCAACGCTTCCGCAAGATTTCGCACAGGTCCAGATCTGTCGGCTTCAAAACGTGCGTCACCGGCGCCTGCAAGGTCCCGAAAAGGTCGAGGCCGCCAGGGGGGTCGACGCAAAGGTCTTTGTGGACTGTCTTCAACACTGACAATCCCAGATCCCAAAAGGCGTTCTTGGAAGCCACTCGCAACATAATGTCAGCAGGCCCAGTTGGTTCGAGTCTCATGCAGCACTTTTCGATGCCACCTGGCAAGCTGCGCCCCCCCCCCCCCTCCGCGACAAACTGCATCAGCGGTGAAGTCCAAGACAAAGTGAGGGCATCCCACTCCGATGGATCAAATACGTAAGCCATCTTGAGCGGGGCCGCAGCGTCGAAGTCGATCATGTAGAAGTCGCGCCCAGACCTGTATTTGAAAGGCTTGAGCTTGGCAGTCAATACGCCGATGCCGCACATGTCACCCATGGCGATGCCGTAGTCCGAGTCGGGGGACCCCTTCATTTTGATGGCGACCTTGCCCTGCTTCGCCAAGGCGCAGTACCAGTGCTTCTCTGCGGTGGAGATGTTGACGCCGTTGGCCCTGCAGAACTCCAGCATGTCCATCTCGAAAGTCGGCTTGGAGTCGTTGGCAACGCTCTGGTTGGACCACTTCGGAGACTGGTTGGGGTCAATGATGTTCTGGAGGCCGATCGCCTTCACGTCGTCGGGAGTGTTCTGATGCACCTCTTTTGGGATCCTGGGGGTTCTGACGAGCGGCTCGTACTTCCAGTTGGTGTCCTTGTGGCGGTGAACTTTCGAGACGACATCCTTCGCGATCTAGTTCGCGAAATCTCTGTCGATCCCTCGGTCTTGGCCCGAGGCGTGCTGAATGTCTTTGGCTGACCTGCAGAAGCAATCCTCGGCGATCTGGGACAGCAGTGGCCTCGTCCGATTCTCGCTGAGGAACTCCATGTACCTCGAGGTCCTCTCGGACCCCGATTCGATAAGAATGCCGAGATGCTGCCGAACTGGAACGAGGTTGAAAGGCGAGCTCTTCTTCAAGCGAGCCTCGGGGCGGGCACGTGTTTGCTAGCGGGCGTTCTCAGGGAGTTCCAGATTTAGGCCGCTTGCGCGGCCAGAGGGCGATGTGATTTCAGGGGCCCTTAGAAGTCATATCGACGCGGCGCCCGTGTCCGTGTTTTAGGGCGCTGTTCCCCCCCCCCCCCCCCCCCCTAACGGTCCTTAGGGGGTGTGTGCTTTGGAAACCAGTATTCGGTGCCCTCACGTACCCCCACCCTTCGGCCCACTACCTCTGATCGGCACGGCCCCCCTGAACAAACTGGCGTCGATCCTTCTGGAGGACCGAAGGTTGTGTGAGCCGGAGAATCGAAGGTTAGTGCAAACCGAGGAGATGACTGCAGACAACTGCCAAACTCACAGCACACGTGAAACAAAAACTGGACATTGTTTGTTGCAGGGGGAGGGCCCAGTGGATGATGGGCTCTCGCTCAACACCTTAACCCCCGACAGAGCCCCGAAGCCAACCGTGTCGTCGCCGAGGGCCTTCCAGTTCTCGTAGTCTTGCTTGAAGAGGGCGAAGACCCTGTCCTGGGAAGCGAGGTCACCGAGGGCCGCCACCATGTGCTTGGGCCAGCCCCTCATCAACTTGAAGAGCCTCTTGAAGCGACAAGCGTTCAGGACGAGGGAGTAAGTGCCGATCAACTCGGCCATGTCACCCTCGATCTTCAGAAGCGGGCGGGACGCGGACACTTCGTTCACGTTGACATGGCTGTGATCCACAGCGAAGCCGAGGTAAGCCATCATCCCCTTGCCATCGAACGGTACAGACATGGATTCCACAAAACTTCGAGGAGCTTCCCGTTTACGATTTGGTCCACCTCCCAGTCCGTGACGTTCGTGAGATCCCTGAGGTGCCAGTTGTTGTGGCTATGCCATTGAGCCCACGGCTCGCGGATGGCGAATGTCGCCCTGTCGATGTTCTTGTTCTGCTTGTTGTTGTAGTAGACGATCGCAACCTCCACTTGGTCCTGCGTGGCCATCCTCGCGCGCTTCAGCTCGGCGGCCACCGACTTCATGCTCACGGCCTGGTCGTTGCCCCCGTGCTGGTTCGGTTCGCTGTGCAGCTCCTTCATCTTGACTCCGAGCTTCTTCGTGCTCGGCTGCTCGCGCACCATGGCCGCGTGAGAGAAGCAGACGGCGCGCATCGTGAACTGATCGCGGTCGATGCGAGAAGCATAATGGTCGCCAAGCCACCTGGCGGGGTTGTCCTTCCTGCCAGTCACCTCGCCGAAGCCGACTTCGGCCATGCCATTCCACACCTCCTCCTCGATGCCAATCTCCATAATGCGCGCGGGCTCTCCCATCTCCTCGAGGATGGCGGGCAACGCCTCGCAAAATTTCGGGCACTTGAGAGGGCTGACGAACGTCTTTACCTCCTTCGCGATGTCCTTTAACTCCTTGAACCTCCTGCCCTCGTCGAAGGGGCCATAGATTGCGTTCCTCGCCAACCTCAAAAGCCTCCGAAACGCCCACAGACCGCACATCTTGTCAACCATGTTGAAATCGTTGTCGATGCCGTGTGCCAGATCATCGTCGTCGTCAACATTGAACAAGCCCATCCGAGCTCTGTAAGAACCGCTTCAGGCACTTCATGTCGGGGCCCTGGTCGGAGCACAAGTGATCGCACTTCCAATCGTAGCAGTCCTTCATCTGGTGGTACTGTTCTAATGTGATCTGGACTGCCCCAAGGCCCTCGCCGACGCTCACGAGGCGCATGTTGTGAAGAGCTTTCCCAGCCATGAAGGAGTCCAACCTGCACCTGCGCTTGACCTTTTTTCCACCCGTGGCAACTCACAGGAGTTGCACTTGATGCCCAGAAGCTCCCTGGCCCGCTCGATGTGGGTATTCTCGTACGTCTGTGCCGCCAATGCCGTGCTCTCGCTGTCGTACATCTGCCTGCCACTGTAGATTTGGCTCACCTGAGGGTCTGTCTCGGTCGCACCCCGATCGCTCGGAGCTGCCCTGCAATCGCGACTTCCAGACTGTCGATCGAACCGAACGGACCCAGGAGACCCAAGCGACCCCACCTGGAGAAGGAGCCCGAATAACCAGGATCCGATACCTGAATTTACTAGGATATTCCTGGCATGCGTTTATCCGGAGCCCCCCCCCCCCTGAAACTACCAGGATCAGGATCGCCGATCTACCTGGGAATCCCAGCTTGCCCGCAGAGACTGCGGTGGGCAAATGGCCATTGTATTGTTCGGCTTGAACACAGCGCCGTAGAACTTCTTCTGGTGGTCTGGCGTGGAAGCGCCCATTACGAAACCGAGGTTCATGCTGTCGACCATGGTGCGCTAGCTGACCTTGAGGTACCGCCTGATCACCTGCGCAGCGCCGTGGTTGCCAGATACCGCAACGTCTACGCTGGAGTCGGGCCGAGCGTCAAGATCGTCCGAGAAATCGTACCTGAAGTCGGGGGCCAGCTCGACATCCTTGCCCTTGGCCTTGGCGATCTTCGCGTCGACGAGGTTGCCTAGGCCCCAGACGAGCTGCATTGCGAGCTTGGCGTCCCTGTTGCCAGTGAGGATCTTCTGAATGACGTCAGACGGCTTGAAGTCCTCGCCCTCCTCGTGCTTATCCCAGACGCCAGCATCTTCTCAGCTCACTGGCGTACCGTACTCGTTGAAGTAAGACTCGACAGCGGCGTTGAAAGACTTTCGTTCAAACCTTCCAGCCTTGATGAGCACGACCATGGGCCGCACGCCTGCGATGTCGGGGCCACACCTCCAAGCGAAGCCGCCGACGTTGACCCTGATGCTGCCGTTCTGGATCATGTAAGCGAAGCTGTCAAACAAATCGTTAGCCGAAGCGCGATCCACGTCGGACTTGAAGCGCGAACTTTGATTCTCCGACCCCCACTGAATCAGCAAGCTCATCATGCCGACCACGCTGACCGACGGGAACTTCAGGATGCGCATCGCGAGCTCCTCACTCGACAGTGCCGCTCTCTTGTTCGCGAACGGGCGGCTCTGGCGAAGGTGGTGACGAAGCTGCCACGCGCGCAAGCACCGCTCCCATGCGTCCCGACGGTTCGCGAAGCAAGAGCCCCCGCTCACGTTGAAATGGAGACAAAGCATGTCGAACACGCTCCAAAGGGAAATCCCCACCGACGAATCATACTGAGCATTCTCCCACACAGCGACCATCATGTACCTGGTGGTCTGCGTCCCAGCGGGGTATGCGAAAGCGAACTCGTCGACCCTGCGCATGCCTAAGAAGTCCTCGATCCACTCTGGGGAGTCGCTGTCCGTGGACATGACGAACGTCTGGCCCCAGTCTGACACGAAGGCGTTGTGCTTGAAGAATTCCGTCAGTCAGAAACAAAACATGCCACCGAAAAAAGACTGCCTAAGGGTCAGTAGGCCGAAGTGTTCAAAAAAGCAGTCGGCGCCACTTCCTCCGTCTCTTCCGTAGCGATGTTGGCTGAAGCCATTTTGGCTCAAGGGGGCCAGACGGACCAATTTTGGAACGGCGTTCCGTTTTCTGCCCGCCTGCTCAGGCGGGCAGAAAATGGAACGCCTCCAAACTTTGCTTGGGCATGGATTTTGGGCAGGTGGCAGGTAGCAGGTTTTATTTGGCATGGATATTTCGTTCCGGAGCAGAACCACCCAGTGCGACTCGTCTGGGCTATCGATGCAGGCGTAGTTGTCCTTCAAATCAATGACCCAATAATCCGCGCCCGCTGGTGGGGCCAGTATCTTCGCGGTCTCGTGGGTCAGCTGACTCTTCAAATAGTGATGCTTCTTGCAAGGGTCGATCCAATGCTCGACGATGCCGTTGTGCGCCACCTGCAGGCCGTGTGCACCGCCAGCCACGCCGACTGCAATGGCGGCCTGGGGCACTGACTGACCGTCGCCGACGTCACCGTCGCCCGCTGCAGCGCCCGCGCCCTGGCCCCCCAGGGGAGCCAGGGCGCCGTCGTCGACCTCCATCGCCAGGCGACTGAGCCGAGGTCGCCTCGCAGTCTCAGTATACGCGCACGGGCTGCGCTAAGAGCCCGCGCTGCTACGACGGACGAGGGAGTTGGTGGATGGGCGAGGGCAGAACCGAGCGGAGCTCCGCCGCCCCCAATCTTCCCCCCACCGTCGCTCGCCCCCTCGAGACCCCCTCCGAACCGACAGCGAATGGGGCTGTTTACATGGGGGGCTCTATGTGCTCTCCTTGCACGCCGTCCGCCTCGCTGCGAGCGAGGTAGCCAGCTTGCCCGCTGACCTCGACGGCTGACGTACAAGCGACGAAAGGCGAGACGGTGGGGGACCAAGTGGGCGACGAGCAGGATCATCGCCGGCGACGGCAATCGACTGGAGAAGGGCGACGGTTGCGGTCGACGTCGACGTCATCGTCGTCGTCCTCGTCGTCGTCGTCGTCGTCGAAGTCGCCGCCGACGCCGATCGCAACCGTCGCCATCTTCACAATCGTCGGCAACAGCAGCAAGCAAGAACTCGATCAACGATGCTTCGATGGCTCGATGGGACACGCACTGTGGAAATCTTATCTGAACGTCGATGGCAACCCCATGCTTTCGCAAGCCATAGCGCTGATAGCCGAGCGAACATCGGATCGTGCACTGGCCTCGAGGGCACGAAGCATGCAACAAATGAAAACATATGGGTAGGTTTCCGATGGAGTTTCGTTCTCGCATTGCCCTCGAATCCAGGCAACAAGAGCTCTGTGACAGACACCACATCAGCTCTATCGCCGCTCAAATTCGAAGAAAAGCTGCTGCTCAAAAGAGCGCCCAGTGAGCCTGGGCTTCGAAGTGGTGGTGGGCTGGGGCAAGAGGGAAATGACTCAATCCAGCTCACACGGATGGCCAGTCTGCTCTGGCGCAGTGAAGCTCGATGGCCGAGCCTCAGGACTAGCAGGCATGGCGTACTCAGGGGGGCTCTTCCCGCGCCTGCGCCTCGAATCCTTCTGTACCTCCTTGATAGTACCTGAAATCTTCACGTCGGTGGACAAGGTCTTCGCAAACTCCTCGTCGAGATCAGTGCCAACCTTCTGGACGTAGTGCTTCTGCTTCAACTGGCTCGATGGGCTTTCGGCGAACTGATACCACGGCTGGTCAGCCTCGCCACTGAATCGGGTGAAACAAGTGAAGACAGAATCCCCGTCGGTCCCCTGCGCAAGCCTGTCGCTCCAGTTGTTCGTGAAATACCATTCTGAGTTGACCGTCGTGTTCTTCGGCACCGTCGCACGAGCACCAGAAATACGAATCAAGTCCGAAATCTTGCCTGTCTCGCCTGGCTCGCCGCACCTGTACACCCCGAGAAACTTCCAAGTCAAATCGGCAGGGTTAGGAAATAGAACCCGAAACGACGGCCAGCGAGAACCAAACGCAACGTACAGGACTGCAACGACGCGGACGGTGAGCTTCTTGTTTTTCATATCCTCGAAGGTTTTGTATGTAGACCTCAATCCAATAAGACGCTCGAGGGGCCTCCTGAAGTTGTCCCTGTGCTTCTTACCGGTGATCTTGATTGCGGTGCTGCTGAAATAGCTCGGATCTTTCGCATGGACCACTTCCCACACCCAGTATTTGGGCAACTGGATGAGTTTCTCCATGTCGGCCGACAGCTCGTCGACGTCGTCGTCGACGGCCTTGCTCGACTTGGGCTTCTTAAGAACGGGCCCGCGGCGCATATCATCACCCTGCACTGCGCGAAGTGTCGGCAACAACTTTGCTGGCGACGCCAGCACCTCCATGCACACGGTGGCAAATACTTGCGGCAGCTTCGAAGTGGAGGAATCTTGAGCGCACTGCTTGTCGAAGTTCGTTTTCTCCTTGACAACCATGGCCCAGGTAACTTTTGTGCCGCCAGGGCTGCTAGCTGACGGGCTGCCGACTGCTGCTGAGCGTTTCTTGGTCGACGCCTGCTTATCTTTGGAGGGCGTGGCGAACCATGTTGGTACTCAGGTTCGCCGTGGGGACGCGGCGCGAGAACGCGCCTGGCGAAAGCAAACTCCACTGGGCCAAAATGGCGACGGAAACAAGGGATCCCATTCGCAGTTGCGTCGCAAGCAGTGGCATCACAACTGCCAGGGCCGCCTGGTAATCTGGATGGTTCAGGGAGGCGTCGTGCTGGCTTTGCATTCTGAGAAAGGGGTCAGTTGACCCTCCACGCGCATGGGGTCCTCCAGGGAGCCATGAGCCCATGGGTTGCCGATTTCACCTGGTGTAACTGGTTTGTGCTGACTCACCCCTCCTCTACAAAAAAGAAGCCATAAGAACCTAAATCAAATCAAACATCAACCAGGACAATCACGGACTGAACAACGCATATGGGACGCCAACGCAAGCGCATCAAAACTACATGGCAACGCGCGCCAGAAGCGTGAAGACCGCCCCTCCGAAAATCTGCCAACATCCACCTCTACAACACCACGAATACGTTCCTAGAGTGCGAATGGTGTTGTTGTTGCGTGTCGTGTGTTTGGTGGCGTGGTAGTTGTTGCTGCTGTTTGTTAGTTGCATGCCGATTCCTTTTGTGTTGCATGTTGTAGGTTTGCCTGTTGCTTGCTAATTGCATGCCGTTTGCTTGTTGTTTCCTAGTTGCGTGTTGGATGTTGTTTGCTAGTTGCATGCCGTTTGCTAGTTGCATGGTGTATGCTACTGTGATACTTGCATGCCGTTTGCTTGGTGATTGTTAAAGCATCTTGTTGTAGGCACCCAATGTGCGACCAGCCGTTTTTTTGTTGGTTGCATGCCTGGTGCCCGAGAACGCCCCATCCATGAACAAAGACGCAACGTCAAGGTATCGCCTAGACCTACTTCGGCATCGCAAGCACCCTCCCCCCTCATCGTGGTTCGTCTGCTACTCCGCGCGATCACACTGCTGCCCACCCTCCTCGTTCATGGGTCCCTGGGTTATCCTTATCGTCGCCGTCGGCTTCCCTTTCCTCCTCATCCGTATTCTTTCGCCCCTCGTCCTCCTGGTCCTCCTCCTTTTTCTTGCGGATCCGCGCAGTCCTTTCGGACGCGCATTACCGTCAGATGTTGGCGAAATTGCTTCGCTAGGTAAAACCAGCCGCCCGAACGGCGAGTGTATCTTGTTAAGGCAGGACTTTGTGGTGCATCCAATGAGGCGCAATGAATTGTTGCCCACAGTGACTGGTTAACTCCATTGCTCGCGCAATCGTCCCACCAGCCTTCCCGCAACTTGGTTTGCAAAATCGTTGCGGCGGCGATTGCGATGACTGCGAGGCGCTGGCTGGCGCGTCGTTGCGGCCGCGATAGCGCGCGCAGGCTCGCGCGCAGAGCGGACAGCCAGTCTGGCGCGACCCACGCAGCCACGGTGGCGCTGACCACTGGGGACTCCCCAGCGCGTCTTGCAAGCCGCGCTGGCTCACGGACACTTTAGTGCGAGTCGATGACTCGGGCGGGCGCGGTATCATGGCGACGCCGACAGCGGCAGACACGACGATGATTGTAGCGACGCCTGCGACGACGATGACGGTGACGACGGCGAGGCCAATTACGGCGCCAATGCTGATCACGCCTTTGACGATGATGGTGTCCACGCGTCGGGGGTGAAGGCTCCGGAGAGGATTTCGACAGGCGCGTGCGCGGCCGCCGGGCGCGATTGGCCCGTCTGGTGCTTTTAATAAGGGTCGTGGCCCCCCAGCACGCGCGAAAGGGAATTCGAATGATATCGACATGCGCGCGAGAGACACGTGCACGTTGAGAAACCAATGTTTTTTGTTTTGCCGATTCGGAAAAAAGCGCGCAGACATGTGTTTCAACAGTCTTGTTGCAAAACCATGCGTTTTCTATGTGCTTTACGGGCATGCGATGCTGAAATCCAAGCGGCACCTGAGATGTTTGAAAGATTGTGGCATGCGTGCGCGCGACGACGCGCGCGTCCGCTGCAGCGGGGACCTCGCATTCGGTGAGGCGCTGTCCTCTCGCCGTTCGGGCCACTTGTCTGCGTCTGAGGCCGTTTCCGTCGTGGTCGCCCCCTGCAGCCCCCCTCCTCCGTCCTCCCCTGGTCCTCCTGCTCCTCCCACTCCGTCCATCCCAATTCTTGCTGCTGCTGCTGCTGCTCGTTCTCGTCCCCGTCCTTTCTTATCCTCCCCCTTTTCCTCGAGAGCGGGGGATGGTGGCGCACCTCGTTTTTCGGATGGTGATTGTTTGTTCATGCCATTTTCCCTGTAGTCCCCCGCCTCCGCCTTCCCCTGGTCCTCTTGCTCCTCCCACTCCGTCCTTTCTTATCCCCCCCCGCTTTTCCTCGAGAGCGGGGGATGGTGGCGCACCTCGTCTTTCGGATGGTGAATGTTTGTTCGTGTCCGTTTCCGTCGTGGCTGCCCCCTGCAATCCCCCTCCTCCGCCTTCCCCTGGTCCTCCTGCTCCTCCCACTCCGTCCATCCCAATTATTGCTGCTGCTGCTGCTGCTCGCTCTCGTCCCCGTCCTTTCTGATCCTCCCCCGTTTCCTCGAGAGCGGGGGATGGTGGCGCACCTCGTCTTTCGGATGGTGATTGTTTGTTCATGCCCGTTTCCCCTGTAGTCCCCCGCCTCCGCCTTCCCCTGGTCCTCCTGCTCCTCCCACTCCGTCCTTTCCAATTCTTGCTGCTGCTGCTCGTTCTCGTCCCCGTCCTTTCTGATCCTCCCCCTTTTCCTCGAGTGCGGGGGATAGTGGCGCACCTCGTCTTTCGGATGGTGAGTGTTTGTTCGTGTCCGTTTCCGTCGCGGTTGCCACCTGCAGTCCCCCTCCTCCGCCTTCCCCTGGTCCTCCTGCTCCACCCACTCCGTCCATCCCAATTATTGCTGCTGCTGCTGCTCGTTCTCGTCCCCATCCTTTCTTACCCTCCCCTTTTTCCTCGAGAGCGGGGGATAAAAGCGCACCTCGTCTTTCGGATGGTTTGTTCATGCCCGTTTCCGTCGTGGTCGCACCCTGCAATCCCCCTCCTCCGCCTTCCCCTGGTCCTCCTGCTCCTCCCACTCCGTCCTTTCCAATTCTTGCTGCTGCTGATCGTTCTCGTCCCCGTCCTTTCGTATCCTCCCCTTTTCCTTGAGGGCGGGGGATGGTGGCGCACCTCGTCTGTCGCATGATGACTGTTTGTTCGTGTCCGTTTCCGTCGTGGTCGCCCCCTGCAGTCCCCCTCCTCCGCCTTCCCCTGGTCATCCTGCTCCTCCCACTCCGTCCATTCCAATGCTTGCTGCTGCTGCTCGTTCTCGTCCCCGTCCGTTCGTATCCTCCCCTTGCTCCTCGAGAGCGGGGGATAGTGGCGCATCTCGTCTTTCGGATGGTGATTGTTTGTTCATGTGGTTGTCAATCGGATGTCGCACCCGTCCTCCTCGTCTTTCTCCTCATTCTTCTCCTTCTCCTTGTACAGCTCCTTCTCACTCCTCCTTCTCCTCCTCTTCCTTCCCTCCTACGTATCCTCCTCTTCCTTTTTTCTCCTTTCCCCGATGAAAAATTCAACTGCATGTCGTTCCCTGGGGGGGGGGTGGAAGAGGGGGGAGGAAGAGGAGGAAACGCCAGAACCACGGACTGAGAAGGATTAGCTGGCTCCTTGTCCTGCTCATACGGTTCCTTTTCTCTCCTCCGTCTCCTCCCGCTCCTCGCTTCTCCTTGTCCTCCTCAATGGCGTTCTCATTGTGGGGGCGGGAGGCGAGGAGCAACAGCAGGATGAGCGGGCTGAGGAGGATGAGCTGGGGGGAAGGAGGAATAGGAGTACAGGTAGGAGCAGGAGCTGGAGGATGATGAGGAGAAGGGGGTAAGCGCATGTCCCGACGCATTGAACCTCCACCGTTGTGCACGTGGGGGGAGGGTGGACTGTTCTCACTCACCAGATGGCCACTCGAAACACACCCCTCGTCGAAACTCGCGCGATCTGCACACCCAGAACCCCCTGACACGAACAATGGCTCTGGTCGCCCCGCTTTCTAGAAACATTTCTCAGCTTGGCAGGCAATAAAACCCCCGCAGCTGCAACTCCCAGCTGTCATGGTTTGCCTAGCTCCCCGTGTGCACATCTGGTGCGCCAGTGTACTAGTCGGCGCTGTGCCCGCGCGAGCACGGAGCTATGCAGCACGACGCAGCAGCTGAACATTCATGCATTCACGGAATGAACCACGACAATCAAGAGAACACGCGTAGGCTTCGCGCTGGCACACCTGGTGCAGCGCTACACTGGCCAACCAAAAGTTAGCGCATACGTAGGTGGATGACTGTGTGACTGCAGGTGCAGATGCGCGCAGCGTCTCCAACACCTAGCCCGAATGCTCTACCTGGCTTCTTGCGCGTCAGCCCTACTGGCAGCCGTCATGCGTCTTTTTGCCCTGCGTGGCCTTGAGACTCTCAACGCGCTCCCCCCTTCCCCATTCTCGATAGGCTCCGACTGCTGCCATTTTGGGCATGGGGGCCAGGATGCTTCGACGATGCTCTGATGGTATTTGCGTGGCGATCCGGGGCCGACATCTCTCAATGAGGAACAGAACGAACGATAACGGACTGAAATGTTGGTCCTCCCCCATGTTCAAACACGTTTTTCATGCTCCCACTCCTTGCCTCCCTCCCTTCCCCTCTGCGTTTTCGGTGGGGTCGTTCGTATCGAGATCCCCTTCGCCAAGATGCCTTCATATACTCCGAAAGTTGCAGAGCCCTGCAGAACATGGTCCTCGAATTTCCCCATGCCGTTTGGCACAGGCAAGGCTGGCACTTCCAGAACCGTGCTCGGGGGGAGAGAGAGGGAGAGAGAACGAGAGAGAAGGCGAGAGAAACAGAGAGAGAGAGAGACAACAAAACAACTGAAGAAAGAGAGAGAGAGAGAGAACAATACAGTGTGTTGATGACGGTAACGAGAACGGAACCAACTCGACATCTCTTTGGAACAAATCACGAACCCACGGTAAGCAACCACTCAAAACAGCGAGGGGAGCCAAAATCTCCAGGCCTCGAGGCTTCCTGCTCCTCCTCCTGCTCGCACGCGGCCTCCTCCTTCTCTCCTCTCCGTCTTCCTGTCTGCCCTCCTCCTGTGGACGCAGCTTTCATGTTCCCACTGCGCAAAATGCGATGGACTCGTTCTGGGAGCTCCTGGTCGGCTTCGACGCGCGTGTGCGGATAGGACAAAACCAGCGCAACGAGGAGGGATGGGAGGGCACGAGCGCACCTGCCTTGATTGCCCCCCTCGCCTCTCCCCGCTCCTCCCTGGTGGCCGCCGGATCCAGGGCTATACCACGATCAGCGCTCACGGGCGAGAGCTTTCCGCAAAACGACGCGCTCACTGCTGCAGTGCCGACCCCCCTCCCGTCCCCAACCCCCACAATCCCGCGCTCGAGCCCCTTCGACCCGCCCTGACCCTCCCGAAACCGTTCCCCTGCTCCTGCTTCCCGGTCCTTTTCCCCTACCCCGCCGCATCCCCCTCCTCCTTCCCCTCCCCCACACTCCTCCTCAGCCTCCTCCCCTCCCACTCCGCCTCCCCCTCCTCCTTTCCCTCCCCCTCCTCCTTCCCCTCCCATTCCTCCTTCCTCTTCCCCTCCCAAACCCCCTTCCCTCCCGATCTTTCTCCCCCTCCTCCTGCGCCTCCTCCTCCTCCTCCTTCTCCTCCTCCTGACTCCTCCTCCTGCTCCTCCGCCTCCTTCTTCCTTCCTCCTCCTCCTCTCCTCCTCCTCCTCCTCCTCTCCTCCTCCTCCTCCTCCTCCTCCTCTCCTCCTCCTCCTCCTCCTTCCCTCCTCCTCCCTCCTCCTCCTTCCTTCTCCTCCCCCCCCCCGCCTTCCTCGGCGCCCTAGGCCTCCACCCGCGTCTCACGCGCCTGTTGCGCGGCGAGGGAGCCCCGGCAAGAGCAGGAGGAAAGGGGGGGGGGGGGGGGGGGGGGGGGCAGGGGGGGGGGGGGACAGACCGCGGGCGCAGCGCGAGAGCGTCAGGCATATGGAAGCCGGAAGCGGCACCTCGGCGGCCCATCTCCCGTGGCAAGCGCCGGAGGAGGGCGGGATCGAGGGGGGGGCCACAGAACCCGAACCCCTACGATGCGTTTTTCCCAACCATCCTGGGGTGTGGGGTGCTCGTTTTGAAGAGACAGCGCCCCGCGTTCCTCCTCCTCCTCCTCCTTCTTCCTCTCCTCCTCCTCGTCCTCCTCCTCCTCCTCCTCTTCCTTCCTCCTCCTCTACTCCTCCTCTTTCTCTCCTCTCTCCTCCTCCTTCCTCCTCCTCCTCCTCTCTCCTTTGTCCCTCTCGTCCTCCTCCCCTCCTCCTCATCTCCTCCTCCTCTCTCCTCCTCCTCTCTTCCTCCTCCTCTTCCTCCGTCCTTCGTCGTCCTCCTCCTCCTCCTCCTTCTCCTGCTCCTCCTCCTCCTCCTCCTCCTCCTCTTCCTCGTCCCTCTTCCTCGTCCTCCTCTTCCTCTCCTCCTCGTTCCTCCTCCTCCTCCTCCTCTCCTGCTCCTCCTCCTCCTCCTCCTCCTCCTCCTCTCTCCTCCTCCTCCTCCTCCTCCTCCTCCTCCTCCTCCTCCTCCTCCTCCTCCTCCTCCTCCTCCTCCCCCATCCTCCCTTCTCCCATCATTGGCCTCTGCCCTCCGCGTGTCCACCGTTTCACCGCACCCACTACGGCGTTTCGTGGCCCATGGGGAGCTCCACTGAAGGCCCCAGTGTGACCACATGCATCCCGCGACACCCTGTACTATGTTTCGTGGCCCCACAAGCTGCTCCACAGAAGGACCCAGTGGCTGTGACCACATGCGTCCCGCGCCACCCAGCACGGCGCTTCGTGGAACCAGAGGGAGCCCTTCTGAAGGCCCCAGTGGCTGTGACCTCATGCATCCGGCGCCACTCAATACGGTGTCTCGTGGCCCCAGGGGAGCTCCACTGAAGGTCCCAGTGGTGGTGACCACATGCATCCCGCGCCACCCAATACGCCGCTACGTGGCCCCGTACAAAACTCCACCGAATGCCCCAGGGGCTGTGACCTCCTGCGTCCCGCGACGCCCAATACGGCGTTTCGTGGCTCCAGAGGGAGCTCCACCGAAGGCCCCAGTGGCTGTGACCTCATGCATCCGGCGCCACCCAGGACGACGCTTCATGGCCCATAGGGACCTCCACCGAAGGCCCCAGTGGCTGTGCTCGCATGCATCCGCGCCACCCAGGACAGCATGTCGTGGCCCCATGTGGAGCTCCATCGGAGGCCCCACTGGCTATGATCACATGCGTCTTCACGCGCCCATGTCGGCAGACTCCTCACGCGGTTCGTGGCCCCATACGGAGCTCCACCGACGGCCCCTGTGGCGACGTTCGCATGCGTCCCCCCCGCCCATTTCGGCATACCGCTCACGCGTTTCGTCGCCCCATAGGAAACTCCATCGAAGGCCCCAGTGGCGACATTCGCATGACGGCCCCGCTCCATTTCGGCACACCCCTCACAGGCTTCGTGGCCCCATACGGAACGCCACCGAAGACCCCAATGGCCGCGCTTTCATGCGTTTCCACCTGAATTCGGCACACCCTTTGCACGCTTCGTTGCCCCATAAAGAGATCCACCGAAGGCGATACCCACGACGGCGATACTCGCAACTGCATACGGTTGGGCCCTGCGCCAAGATAAATGTCAATCTTGGTGAGTTTGCTCGATGTCGGCCCCCCGGGACCCGTGATCGGTCCCTGGCCAGGAGCATCACAAACGAATCCGCAACGAGAAACTGGACCCGGGGAGGGGCTCGGGTGCTCAGGGGCCGCGGACTGAAGAAAGCATCTCGGAAGATCTCTGGGACCGTCGTTGGGTGCTCCTAGAGGTGGCATGGGCCCGAGGTGCCCCCAGGTTTTTTCCCAAGCAGGGCCATGCCTGGCCTCCAGAGCGTCCGCCACGAGGCCCACGGGCCCCTCGGGGCTCAAGAGGGAGGCCAAAGCTGGGGATGCCCGCTGCTCGGGGCACCTGCCGACGCCCCCCACACCTGCGGCGCGCTGGGGGGGCTGCAGGGGCGGTCGGCCCTCTCAGACGGCTCCGAAAATCAGCGGCCTCGACGGTCTGAGCGCGCCGAGCCCATCTAGGGTCAACTGGCGCAGGAAGATGGTCAGGCCTTCTGATGAGCTCCCTCCGGGGCCACCGTTTTGAGCAGGGACCGACCGTCCTGGCATCCCTGTAGTCCTACCAGGAGCTGTTCTTAGAACCCAAAGAATGTTCTGAGAACAGAAGCAACGTTCTTGGAACCTTAACCCGATGTGTTGAAACAAGACACTCCAAGCCAGAAATGTTCTCAGAACATCTCGTGGAAACCACAAAAGGTTCTTAGGGCATTGTTTGGTAGAACTACAGGCGAGCCAGGACGCTTCGCCACTGCTTGAACCGTCGGCTTCTCTGAATGCGGGAGGCCCGGCCCTCCGCCTCCCCCCCTGGGCGCGCTGCTGGCAGCACCGCGGTGCTCGCAGAACTCGGGGCCCCTCTCATGTGATCAGGGGGCCCTGGCGATGAGCAAGACGAGGGCGAGAATGGTGCTAACAATGGCAAGGGCTTCTCCCAGGACGATGATGAGAGGAGGATGAAGAGGAGTGGATAAGGGTGGTGCTGATGAGGGCGATGATGGTCATCGTGTCCAAACGCCTCTAACCAGGAAGAATAGCAGACTCTATGGACATAAACTTCCGTCTTGAGCAGGCGCCGACCAGCCTGGGATCCCTGCAGGCTTGCCACGGCATGTCCTTAGAACCTCAAACATGTTCTGACCACAAACACCGTGTTCTTATAGCATGAGCCCGACGTATCAAAACAGGGCAGACTCAGACGGAAATGTGATGATAACGCGTCGTGAAGACCACAAACAAGATCTTAGAGCGTTCTCTTTGATGGGCCGACAGGCAAACCAGGGCGCTTCACCTCTGCTTGCATGTAAGTCCTCGCGGAACTTGTGGGTCGGCGCTGGACCCTCCTCCTCACGACCCTGTCGGCGCCTCCAGAGCCGCGCTCTCGGCACGCAACGGGAAGGGGCGTGGCGGGGAGAGAAGAGGAGGATGAGGAGGAGGAGGAGGAGGAGGAGGAGGAGGAGGAGGGGTAGGAGGGGGAGGAGGAGGAGGAGGAGGAGAGGAGGAGGAGGAGGAGGAGGAGGAGGAGGAGGAGGAGGAGGAGGGGGAGGGGGGGGAGGAGGAGGAGGAGGATGATGGGAGGAGGAGGAGGAGGGGGAGGCGGAGGAGGAGGAGGAGGAGGAGGAGGAGGGAGGAGGAGGAGGAGGGAGGAGGAGGAGGAGGAGGGAGGAGGAGGAGGAGGAGGAGGAGGGGAGGAGGAGGGAGGAGGAGGGTGAGCTAGGGGGGGCAGGGAAGGAGGATGAGGAGGAGGAGAGGAGGAGGAGGAGGAGGAGGAGGAGGAGGAGGAGGAGGAGGAGGAGGAGGAGGAGGAGGAGGGGAGGGGGAGGAGGAGGAGGATGATGAGGAGGGGAGGAGGAGGGGGAGGAGAGGAGGAGGAGGAGGAGGAGGAGGAGGAGGAGGAGGAGAGGAGGAGGAGGAGGAGGAGGGGAGGAGGAGGGAGGAGGGGAGAGGAGGAGGGGGAGGAGGAGGAGGAGGAGGAGGAGGAGGAGGAGGAGGAGAGGAGGAGGAGGAGGAGGAGGAGGAGGAGGAGGAGGTGGGTGGGAGGGGAGGGGAGAGGAGGAGGATGGAGCTAAGGAGGGTCAGGGGAAGGAGGAGGAGGGAGAGGAGGGAGGGAGGAGAAGGAGGAGGAGGAGGAGGAGGAGGAGGAGGAGGTTGGGAGGAGGAGGAGGAGGAGGAGGAGGAGGAGGAGGGGGAGGAGGAGGAGGAGGAGGAGGAGGAGGAGGAGGAGGAGGAGGAGGAGGAGGAGGAGGAGGGAGGAGGAGGAAGAGGAGGAGGAGAAGGAGGAGGAGGGGGGTGGGAGGGAGAGGGGCGCCGCGTTGACCCCCAAGAGCCGCGCAGACCTCCCGAAGATTTGACGGTCATGCCAAGCCTCTGCCCAGACATGCGACGTCCTGATTTTTTCAAGGCGGGTCCCAGGAAGTCCCGACCCGTTCCCCCGGACTGGTTCTTCATCCTGAGTCGTTTTTTGATGGTCCCGAGGCCCGGCGAGGGCCCCCCGAGGCCGAAATTGACAACGAATCCTCTTCCTGATTTTCTTTACGACGCGATCATGCCTGGGTGCAGGACACGACAAGAACGCGGTAGGAGCTCGACCACAAGAAACCTTCCACAAGAAGCCCAACCCTGAGACCCCAGGGCGTCCATTGATTTCTGGTGTGGAAGCGTCGCGCTTTCCATGACAAAACCCTCGAAACCCAAGAAATCAAGGGCACCCTGGAGGTAAGCAGTGTGTTTCTTGGCATGCGTTTCCACTGCACGGTCATGCCAGGCCTCTGCAGGACACGAAAAGAACACTGATGAGCCACGGTGCTGCGTCTGGCCTGCAACGGCGGTGCGGCTCCACCGCCCAGCAGTTTCTGGAGACCATACGGGGAGCACAGGCCCCTGCCAGAACGGGAGGGACGACCACGACAGAGCGGGGGGCGAGGAGCTCCTTGCTCACGCCCCTCTCGTGTTGGGCCTGTTCTGAACAGAGCAGGGGCACCCGTTGCTCCCTCCGTTGCTTCTTCCTTCATGTCGACCGCCTGGGCCCGGGGGGCCCGACACTGGGCCCCCGTGGGCCAAGATCGAACCAAAAAACCACATCGCCAGAGATCTGCATGACCAGATTCGGCATGAAGCAGCAGGTCGTGACCGGGCCCCCGCAGGCCAAGATCGAACTGAAAAACCACATCGCCGGAGATCTGCATGACCGGCTCTGGCATGAAGAGCAGCAGGTCCTGCGGACAGCGGATCCTGGACCCCCTCGGGGGGCCTTCCGAACCAGGACCAGGACCTGCAGCTCTTCATCCCGAGTCGCTGCCTGGGGGCCCAGGGGCTCGTAGGAGGGCCCCAGGAACCAAACACGGGGTGAAGCACCAGGACCCGTTTTCCTCATTGCACCAGCTCTTCATCCCCTGGGGGTCCAGGGGCCCGTAGAGAGGGCCCCAGGAACCAAGCACGGGGTGAAGCACCAGGACCCGTTTTCCTCAGGGCCCGTTTGCGTCATAGCGAGGAGCCCTCTTGGCGGGGCCGAAGAGCTACCGATACCCCGATATCTCTCAGACATGTCCCAGGGTGAACTCTGACCAGCAGACATATCCCAGGGTGCACTCCGACCAGAACTTCAAGGAGGACCCAGCCGCGTGGCGACCAGGGCCCTCCAGGACAAGCATCGGTGAGGTTCGGCGTTGCGAACAACTCATTCCACAGAACAAGACATCGCTCCTGGAGCTACGGACGCCATCTGTCTGCAGCAATGTCCGAGCCGCGTCGATCTGTGATGGCCCCGGGGTCTCGAGACAGGGCGACAACGCCTGGTGCGACAAAGATTGGGATCGTTCCCCCCTCCAGCGGAGCGACGCTCCAAAACGGGCCTCACGCGGGCCGCCCGTTCGGCACGCCACATTGGAGACGAGGGCGCTTGTGGAAAACTGCATGAAGATCAACTTGGGGCGCTCCGCGCGGATTTCCTGGGTCTGCGCTCGACCCCCCTCCTTGGCGCGCGGAGCGCGCCGGGGGCGGCGCCGGAGTCGCCGCCGGCGGGGCCAGGCGAGGATCCAAGAAACCCGCGCGGAACGCCAAAAGTTTATGCTTACGGCGGTTGTCCTTCTTCGAGCTTACGCGCGACATTACGCTTAGGTAGGGCATGTCCCCTACGGGCGGATTTGGGACGAAACATAAAGAAGCAGCCAAACAATAATACAACACTGTTTTTGATAATCCAGCCATCGTCCCCGGACTCATGTTTGCCCGTTGTTGCCTCTTCCTCCTGTGTAGAGGGACGCGCCCGACGTATGACCTCACGCGGTTTGCTTGCGCGCCGATGCCGGCGCAGCGACCTGCGGAGCCTGCGCTGACCACCTACCAAACCACCCCAACCCATCCCGAAGACCCGAATTTCGGGTTGGGGGGGGGGTAAGGCTTCCACATGTGTTTTTGTCGATGTTCCCCGACCCCCCCCCCCACACTGGAAATCGAGGGTACATCTGAGCCTTCGGGTTGGGCTGGAGTGGTTTGGTGGGCGGAGCCTGCGCCCCCCCGCCTGGGGCCGGCGCCTCGCTCTCCGCGGGCGCTGCGGCGGGCCCCGGCGGCCCGCCCGCGGCCCTCGGCGGCGCCCCCGCCCTCGGGCCCTCGCCGCTGCCCTTGGGCGGGGCCGCCTCGGCGGCGCTGGGCTTCGGCCCGGCGCCGGCGTCAGCGGAGGCCTCGCCGCCGGCGTCGGCGGGCTGCGCCGCCGCGGCCGGGGCCACTGGCAGCCGCCGGACGACCTGCAGGAGAGGGGGGGGGGGGAGGAGGGTGCCTTCCTCGTGGGGGGTCCCCTGCCATCCCTCGCCGCGTCTGGCCCCGTGCTATCGTGGATTTTTTCGGCCCACGGGGGGGGGAGGGGGGCTTCGCCGGGATCCGGGGCCGCGCACCGGCAGTTCCGCGGCGAAGTGCCAGCCCAGGGGGCCGGGGCCCGGGGCCCCGCAAGATAGGAACCGTCAGGGCATCGGGTGTTTTATACAGGTGGCGCGGGTAGCCCCTGAGATCCCGGTGATGCTTTTGCTTGCACGCTGGGCGTCTTCGCCCCCTCTCGCGGGTCGCTGCGGCTCGGGAACTGCTGCAGAAGGCCCTCTGTCGTGATTGCAGATGAGCATTCTCTAGTCTTTGACCCGGCCTCGATTCCGAGGCGACTCGGATCCAAAACCCGGATAGCAGGGCGCCCGAAGGGCGTGGGAAGGCCTGTCGAAGATCTCGGGGAGGACCTCGAGAGAGCTTCCGAAGGACCTTCTGGAGAGCTTCTGGGCACGCGTGTTGGGAAACGCTGAAAGAAGGCCTCTCGGGACACGTTGCAGCCACAAGCAGGGCGCTCCGGGGAGCCAGGACCGACGCCGGCACGATCTCCGCGGGCTGCCCCGCGGGTCCGGCCGCTTAAGCTGAACTCCTCTCCCAGAGACATCCGGGAATCTTTCGGCCTCTCGGGCCCTTCGCAACAAAAAGGGTCGGGGGCGGAGCAGTGGGCGGGGCGGAGCCGCGGGCGGAAGATGCGTCCCAGACATGCGACGTCCTGATTTTTTTTCAGGGCGGGGTCCTTGGAAGTCCCGACCCTTTCCCCGGGACCTGTTCTTCGTCCTGCGTCGTTGTTTGACGCCCCCGAGGCACGGCGAGGGCGCCCCGAAGCCGAACATCAGAAAAAACCTCCCCTCATGATTTTTGTCACTGCCCGAGGGGGTCTGGGCCTAAAAACAGGTCGGGGGCGAAGCAGTGGGCGGAGGAGCCGCGGGCGGAAGACGTCACGACATCGGATGTCCGAGGCTGTCTCTCGGCATCGGTGCCGGCGGTGGCGGCGCATGGGCGCAGCGTGGGCAGCATGTGGAACACCGCGGACTTGCGCTCGCAGAGATTGGCGGCGAACGAGGGGGGCCTCCTCCTCCTCCTCCTCCTCCTCCTCTTCCTCCTCCTCCTCCTCCTCCTCCTCCTCCTCCTCCTCCTCCTCCTCCTCCTCCTCCTCTTCCTCCGAAGCGAGACAGAGACCCAGACATGACCGCGTCGTGAAAAACCTATCGGGACGGGAGGTTTTGGGCCATTTTCGGCCTCGGGGGGCCCTCGCCGGGCCTCGTGAGGAATGAAGAACCAGTCCCGGGGAACGGGTCGGGATTTCCCGGGACCTGGCTTGCAAAAATCAGGACGTCGCATGTCTGCAGAGAGTGTTCTCAGAGGGCTCGGAAGTGCCCCGGCCTTCTGAGAAGTGTTCTTAGTCTTGCCCTGAGACGCGAAAGCCCTCGCAGAAGGCGCGAGGGCTTCTGAGAAGTCCCGCCGCCTTATGGACAGGCCTTCTCCTTCTCACCTCCCCCCTCGCTCGCCGCCGAGAAAGAGAGAGAGAGAGAGAGAGAGAAAGAGAGAAAGAGGGAACCTGGGAAGAGAGAGGGAGGGCACCTGGACTTGCCACTTCTCACGCACTTCTCACGGCGCTGTTCTGTCCTCCCAATGTCCGAGGCCTCCCAGATGGGGTCGGAGCAGATGGGGTCGCAGGATCGCGCCTCGTCGCCGATGCCTCGGCGACGTCGGTGATGAGAACAGCGGGCTCCACATCGAGGCGCATCGCCGACGCATCGGCGATGCAGCGCGATCCTCCGACCCCATCTACTCCGACCCCATCTGGGAGGCCTGTAGAGATGCTCTGCCTCCGGGGGCCTCCGCCGGGAGCCAGCCCGGGGGAAGCAGCTGCAGACCCACGGAGTTCCCCCGATGTTCTGCCTATATAGGGGGGGGGGACTGGCATATAGGGGGGGATGCATCGACCTGGAATCGGCGATGCATCACCGACAGATCGGCGATAGGCCCCCGATCATGAATCCGCACCTTCCTGGGCGGGTTGCGGCCATCGGGCACCTATCGGCGATCAACGGGCGATTCGGGGTCGATGCATCCCCCCCTATGCCTATCCCCCCCTATCGTTGTCCCTGACAGGGCATTCGACACAGACCCCCGACATCATGATGTTTTCATTGCGTCGACCCCTGGAGGTCTCGACCCATTCCCCTGGACCGGTGTTTCAGCCCGAGTCGTTCTCGGACGGTCCCGAGGCCCGGCGAGGACCCCCCCGAGGCCGAAAACAGCGACACATCTCCCGTCATGATTTTCTCGTTGCCCGAGGGGGTCCGGGGGTTCAGGAGCCAGTCGATGGGGAGCGGCTTGTCGACCTGTCGGGCCGGGCGAAAGGGGGGGATAGCAAAGGGGGGGTTTGAGAATCAGCTCACGTAGCTGATCTTCCAGGCGCCTCCCGGCGCCGGGAGGCGGCTATGTATCGAGGAATGGGCCCCTCGGTGAGGCCGAAACCAGCTGCATGCAGCAAATTTCGTACCCCCCCCTTTCCCAATCCCCCCCTTTCGTCCGGCCCGAACCTGGGGAGCCACGCCGTGGAGAAAAAGAGCACATCGCCGGAGGCTCTTTTTTGGGGGGGCTCCGGCGGTGCCAGCTGCAAAGGGGGGGCCTATAAGCACCGCGCGCGCTCTCCCTCCACTGCACATGTAAGGACGGGGAGGGAGAGAGAGAGAGAGAGAGAGCGAGAGAGAGGCAGAGCGAGCGAGCGAGCGAGCGAGCGAGAGAGAGAGAGAGAAACAAAACAAAGAAACAGACTTATAATAACATCACAGACACATAACGACAATGTAGCAATATGCATCAGAAGAAAACTGAAACGAATACCAATAATATTAACATTGCGAATAATACTGCGACTACTAGCAAACAAGAGCAAGCCCAGCGATGGAGGACTGGATCGACGGCTGTGGGCAGAGGCGGCCTACCCCCGCGCACTCTCCTGCCACTTGAAAAAGAAAGAGAGAGAGAGAGGACAACACAAAGCAGTTAAACACACCAAAGCCGAGGGGGGGGGCTGGATCGACAGGTGCGGGCAGAGGCGGCCCAAGCCGGCGCACTCGCACTGCGCTTGGGAAAAGAAGGCGAAGCAGGGGAAGTAGAGAGAGAGAGAGGGAGGGAGAGAACGAGGGAGAACAAGGGAGACAATGAGGGGAAAAGAGAGAGAGAGAGAGACATATATATATATATATATATATATACATATATATAGAGAGAGAGAGAGAGAGAGAGAGAGCGAGAAAGAGAGAGAGAGAGAGAGAACAACAAAAAACGAAGCCTGGGGGGGGGGCTGAACCGACGGGGCGGAGACTTCGTAGACGCCTTCGGTGCCTGCGTGGTGCCCCCTCGGCGGCCTGCCTGCGGAGGCCCTGCACGCGGGGCCTCCCCGCCGGGCGTGCGGCAGGCTCCGCGGGCCCCCGCGCACGGCGCGGCTCTGCGAGCGAGCCGGCAGCGGACCGACGCCGTGCGCAGGCTGACTACCTACCAGACCACCCCAAGCCCAACCCGAAGACCCGAATTTTGGGTTGGGGGGGGTAAGGGTTCCACATGTGCTTTTCTCGATGTTTCCCGACCCCCCCCACACACTGGAGATCGAGGGTAAAACTGAGCCTTC
>CAUYUJ010021815.1:556858-589358 GCA_963575745.1 Prorocentrum cordatum | reverse complement strand
TGTTGCCCTTGACGGCCTGCTCGGCTGGTGGCGCCGAGCCGTGGGCCCCATCTGCTCCACGTTTCACTGTCGCCGAAGGCCCCTGCACCCAGCTCGCCGCCACCACCTGGGACATTGCCTAGGGTGGCGCTCGGAGCGTCCGCGAGGCGGCGGCGCTTCCGAGGGGGAACTGGGCCAGGGAGATGGCTGCGTAGACGTCGGCATAGGGGGTCCAAGTCAGAGGCCTCGAACTCGCATAGGGGGCACTGCAGGGTCGAGGGGGGTATCAGAGGTCGTAGCGTCTCGCCCCCCACCGAAACGACAATGCCCCCGTTGCGCGGCTAATGCTAGATGCCGAGCCGCGCAAGCCCTGTCCCAAAAGACTTCCCGACATCACATACATGTATTGCATGGCGTGAGGACATGGCACAGAAATCGATGATCCTGTTGGGAACGCATATGTGCCATGAGCCCCATGTTTCGTAGTAAAACGCTCACCACATTCAGCGATAAGACAGGCGAGCTTGGGAACATCGGGGCCCAAGAAATCCCCAGAGGCCTCAGTAGCCTTTTTCCGTGTACCCTGGGGGCGCGAGCCGTGAACCGAACGCGCGCGATCGAATAGCTGTGAAATCGGCATTCTCGAACTCACACTGGGCCTCAGGGCCCCGCAGGAGGCCAGGGCGGGCGGCGAGACACCCTGGAAGGTCACCGTGACCTGGGAAGAACTCCTGAGCCCATCGGAGATCATCAACGACGCGTCGGGCCCACGGAGAGACCGTCGAGGTGAGCGCGCCGTCGACCATGGGGGCCATGCCTGCCCCGAAGGCCACGGGGCCGAAGAGAGCGGAGAGCAACTGGTGGTGGCAGGAAGGGTGGCGGGACCAAACCTTGTACCAGTTCAGACGACGAGTCCCAAGCTCGATGTGCGTCTCGCAGGTGCGCCAGTGCCTGCTTTTGTCGTCAACGTGCGGGTCGTTCCAGACTCTGTCTGCCAGCTGGCCCTTCCACGCATTGCCACGCGGGCGGAGTGCGCCACCGTGGCGTCTAAACTGGCACTCTGATGCTTGGTGATCAAGAAGGCCTCCAAGCCACAAGGCTGAACTCTGAACCAAAGACATGCACATCGAGCGCGTGAACTTCCACGGCAGCCGCAAAGACCAGAAGCCGCCCACCGAATAAACAGCGGCACGAGCTGTCTGGTGACGGCGGGCGATCTCCTGGCTGGACGCCTGGGACATCGTGATGTGGGGCCCAAGATGCTGACCTCCTCCTTGAGCTCCCCCGACAGGAGCGCCCGACCAGGCGCGCGGAGCCACTTCTTGCAAGCCAGGGCCCCCTCCCCCTCGATCCAGGCGGCCAACTCCAGTTTCCCCCAATTTCGTTTGTAACCGCAACCCTGGAGAAGGGGGTCGAGACAGTCATCTGAATACTTGAGCTTCGTCAGGGAACTCCCCGTGGAGCCTCCAGCTGCAATGAAAGTGTAGCGGAAGAAGTCGTCAGCATACTTGTACATGCTAGGGTCGACCTCCTGGCCGCCCCATTCTGCGCGGAGGTGCCTGAGGGGCGGATCAACCTCGCGCAGAGCGCCCGCCCACTTCAACACAGGGCGGCAGAGGGTGGTGGAAAAAGCGGCCACCATGAACGGGTCCCCCATCACTCCTCCCACTCCTGTCTTTACTGCTAGGTCCCCTTCATCACTACGAAGTAGGGCGACAGCATCACGATACCTATTCTTACAAAGCGCAACATGTTCAGGCTGTACAATAGTGGATATGACATGGTCCAAGGCCTCCCAGCTAGAGCCCCCGAACGCATTACTCATATCTTTCAAGATGGCTCCAAAGCTCCACCCAGCCCGTCGAAGTCTCCAGCCCACTACCAGCGAGGCCGCGATGGCCCCTTCCCGACGACGACGACGACGCTGCTGGAAATCCATAATCTTCAGGAGGCAACTCGTTGGGCAACAACTCCGCTAAGAAGGATTTCCCCACGACAGGAAGCACGTGGACCACCCTTTTGCCCTGAGGCCCAGGCTGGGCCGACTCACACAAGGCACAACCCCGACTTACATTCCAGTATAAGGGGGCCAGGTCGGCGATCTTGATTTTCATCATCCCGTCCAAGAGGGTCTCCAGAAACTGCGCGGGCTCCTCGGGAGCTCGCGGGGATCCAAGACCAGGGCGCTGGCGTTCCATACCTCGATCGGGGTGAAGGAGTTGCCACCAAAGTTCGAGTGGGGCCGATCCTTCTGGAACAACACGGCGCTTCGGGGCCCGGCGAACGCATCTACGAAGGCGGCGAATATCACTGCATCCGAACTGCTGGGGGCGATTCCCATACCGGGCCATGTCGTAAATCTGACCCATGTCCATGTCGTCGCGAGCGGCACGCCAGGCGCCTAAGTCGATCGGGTGGACCTGCATCCCGCCGTCGCCGCCAGGGAGGGACCAGACGGCGAGCCACTCCTCGTGCGTGATGGGGGCGCCGCCGAAGCGCCACCCGCTCCGTCTTTTTGCCGAGAAGCGGCAGCGGGCAGCGCGGCGGGCCCACCCCATGGCCTCGCAGAAGTTCCTCTGGGCCCATGCGTCGTATGAGGCCTGGACGTAAGACTCCCGCACAGCACGTACGTGCCCCCGTCGAAGGAGTGTGAGACGCTGAGAAAGATCGCGGAGGTCGTGCTCCAGCTGTTCCCGCTCGGCGTCGTCCACAGTCGCGCGCGAGGCGCGCATGTCGATCCTCTTCTGGAGCAGGTCTCTCCCCAGCTTTGCCCAGTGCGCGTAATCGCCGGGGAGGTCCGTCAGCTTCGTGAAGTGATCAGCGCCAACCTCGACCATGCAACGCTCCAGCAGCCCGAAAGTGTGGTCAGGGGCGTCCTGGTCGTGGGCCGTAGTGCGCTCTGCGACGTGGTCGACCAACCACTGGGCGACACCGCTCACGAAGTCCACGCGCTGATCGCCGCACTTGACCGCCGCCATGAGGGCTGTCATGTCCCACTTGGCCGTGTCTGGTTTGTCCTGACAGTCGCGCGATCCCCGTGGATGTGAAACTTCAAGATGTAGTGGTACGTGGTCTCGTGGAGGTCGACCTCTCTGGGCCTGGAGCTGGGCGCCCACTCTGTGCAACGTGTGGCGCTTGACTATGCGGGGCGCCCAGCCCTGTGGGAGAAAGACAAAGTCGATGAGACTGCTTGGGCCCTCAGGCCCGCTGCCGAAGAAGGTCGCCTCGTACCTGCCCATCGTGTTGGCCGCCAGGAGGTGCTGCTGCATAAGTAGACCACCCACTGCCTGGCCAGCACCCAGTCGGCGTCGTTCGCGTGTGCGTATTATGCCGATGGCGTTGGTCTCGTAGTCTGTCCAGTTGCCGTCGACCGGCAGCCCAGGCCGTCGTTGACGTCAGCGTAGAACAGAGGGAGGCAGCGCGTCGGCAACTGTGATAGACATGTGCGCCACCACTGAATCATCTTGGCGACCGTCTGCGTGTAGCGTGGGCCTGCCCCGCGACTGCGGGGCTGAGGAGGAAAGTAGAGCACGCCCACGCACACGGCCACGACGCCCTGGCGGATCCTCGCCGCCAAGCAGCGACCGCCCACATCCTGTGGGCTGGGATATACACGACGAACATGATGTTCGCGAAATCCACGTCCGAGAGGGATGGAGACACCAGCACTAGCGTTGGTGTACAAGCCTGGTTGTGCTGCAGCTTCGAGGGCTAGTCGCCCACCGACCCGCCGCTGGAGAACGTGAGATGCTTCACGGCAAACGTTCTGGGTGCCACCCAGGAGCGTGAAGTCCATATTGCGTGTGCAGCTGGCGATCTCCGCGGGGCGACCGCCCGTAGCCCACATTGGATTCCAGCCCAGCACCCGTAGCTTAGTCATGTCGGTGGTCACCACCCCGTCCTGGAGCGACGACCGCACGGTCGAAGAGGCGCCATGGGCTGCATACTGAATTTGGAAACTCGGGCCCCGCTGATTCGAATCTCTCGAACCCACGGGCTGGAGGAGGAGGAAGAGGAGGAGGAGGAAAAGGAGAAGGAGGAGGAGGAGGTGATGGAGGAGAACAAAAAACAGGGAGAGGAAAAAAACAAAAGGAGGGCAGCCCCTGGCTGCGCAGGCGCAGGCCGCCTGCTGGCAGGCCAAACCTCGGGTAGCCGCCGTGCATGTTCACCTCGGGCTCTCGCTGGACGGGGGGAGCGATCGAGGGTCGAGGTGCGAGGGTGGAGGTGCGGGGTTCGAGGGTCGAGGTTCGAGGAGCGAGGGTAACGTTAGAGGGTAGAGAATCGAGGCTCCAGGACTGAGGATCGAGGTTCAAGGCTCGAGGTTCGAGGGTAGAGAATTGAGGCTCGAGCTTCAGTGGTAGAGCATCGAGGCTCGAGGTTCGAGGTTCGAGGCTCGCGGCTCGAGGATCGAGGTTCGAGGTGCGAGGGTCGAGGATCGAAGGTCGCGGATCGAAGGTCGAGGTCGGAGGTTCGAGGCTCGAGCTGGAAGGGTGGTGGCTCCAGGATCCAGGCTCGAGGATCGAGGTTCGAAGTTCGAGGATCGAGGCCTGAAGGAGGAGAATCGAGCAGTTGTATAGTGTTTGGCCACCTGGCAGCTCCTCGTCGGCACGGCCAGGTTGGCCTGGTCCTTGAGATTCTGGTCAGAGCGCACCCCTGGAGAGGTCAACTCCTCCTCCTCCTCCTCCTCCTCCTCCTCCTCAACCCCACGTCCTCCTCCTCCTCCTCCTCCTCCTCCTCCTCCTCCTCCTCCTCCTCCTCCTAAGGGGTACTGTTGTGTTCAATCTCGGGCGCGCCGGGAGGTGCACAGGCAGCGCGCGGCGCCCGGGGAGCAGCAGGGACCGTGCAGGAGCAGAGTGTCCACGATGGGCCTGCAGGTCGCCTGCCTCTGCTCCACTTCTTCCTCCCCCTCCTTCTCATCCTTCCCCTCCCGCTCATCATCATCTTCCCCCGCTCCTTCGAGGAGGACGGCCACTCATGTTACTCCGACGGTGGGACCCCGCATGAGCGTCTATTCCACTTGCCCTTCGCGCTTTCCCATTCGCCTTGGCGGAGGCTCGTATCCCGCTCTCTGTTGCGCCTCCTCCTCCTCCTCCTCATCATCCTCATCTTCGCCCTCCGTCTCCTCCTCCTTCTCGTCCTGCACTCCTCCTCCTCCTCCTCCTCATCCTCCTCCTCCTCCTCCTCCTCCTCCTCGCCGTCCTACTCATTCTCCCTCTCTTATCCTCCTCCTGCCTGTTCTTCCTGTGCACCTCCTCTTGCTCTCGGCCAAGACACGCCGATTTCCCTCGGCGCCGATACGGCCACGGGAGGCATGGGCGCTTTCTCCGACGGCCGCATCGCCAAGCCGTTGGGGCAGCCCCGCGGGCGAGGCCGTGGGGACAACCCCGCGAGCCGCTGAGGGCTCACTGGCAGGCCAGCGGAGGGTCGAGCTCCCAATGACTGGGCGGCCCCTTCCGAGCGCGAGCTTGAGAAGCCCCCGCGATCCACCAGCGGAGGATGACGAGCAGGAGGGGGAAGAGTGGGGGGCCTGATGATCTTCGCCCAGCTGTGGCGAACAGCTCTAATCTGATCTGCAGCTCGAGCTACATCAAGAAAGGCATCGTCATCTCTGAAAACATTAGTAGAATGCGATAGTTGTTTGGCTACGACTCCTGGACGAGGCTCTCGCTCGACACTTTCTCCAGAGTCAGACCTCCAGTGCCCCAAAAAGACGACCCTTACCAAAATCCGATGGCCCGCTCGGATTGCTAACAGGAGCTGCGGGCCCCATCGAGAGGAGGCTCCCGCCTGCGACTTCCTCGCAATTCCCTCACAGGCGAGCCTCCCGCTTGATACTTCCCCCGTATTCAAGCCTCAGGAGCCCAACAATGACGACGATTACTAACTTTTCAAGTGACCCGCTCGGATTACTAACATGACCTGTGGGCCCCATAGGGAGGGGGCTCCCGCCTGAGACCGCCTCGCAATTCCCTCACAGGCGAAGTTCAGGTCTCAGGAACCCACCATTCGACAAGTACGATTTTTCGGATGGCCTGATGACCTGCTCGGATTACTAACAGGAGCTGCGGGCCCCATAGGAAGGGGGCTACCGCCTGAGACATCTTCGCCATTCACTCACAGACGATGCTCTCGCTTGCTACTTCCTCCGTGTTCAAGCCTCAGGAGCCCAACCATGACGACATTTATAATTTTTGGGATGGTCCGCTCGGATTGCTGACATGAATTGCGGGCCCCATAGCGAGGAAGCTCCCGCCCGAGACTGCCTCGCAATTCACTCACAGACTAGGCTCGCGGTGGAGACTGTCTCAACATGAGTTTTGTGTGTGAGAGAGTGAGTGGGGAAAAAGGTGCAATGAGTATGACGCTGGTGAAGGTGATGGTGATGATGATTATGGTGGTAATGATGACGCACTCTGGCCGATGATCATGATGGGATGGTAGTAGTGGCGATGATGACGATGGTAATGTGATAGCGATAACTCTGATGATGATGATGATGATAATGGTAGTGATGATGATGATGAATATGACGATGACGATGCTGATGACGATGATGGCGATGATGATGATAACGATGACGATGACGATGACGATGACGATGATGATGATGATGATGATGATGATGATGATGATGATGATGATGATGATGATGATGATGAGTGGCGAGTGATCGTGCTGAGTGACCGAGGCAGTGAGTTATGAGTGACTGAACGAGTACAGATGATGCTGATGCAGATGCGGATGATGATTATGCTGGTGGTGGTGGTGATGATGGTGACCACGAGCATGATGGGATGGTGACATTGATGATGGTGATGACGATGATCATGCTGATAATGAGACTGATGATTATGATGCCGATGATGACGATGATGATGATGATGATGATGATGATGATGGTGATGATGATGAAGATGATGGTGTGAAGATGATAGTGCTGATGAGGGTCATGGTGTTCGTGATGAGTGTGACGTGAGATGATGAAGGGAGGGGGTGAGTGGGAGGACTGCGCGGGGTGTCCACAGGAACCAAGAACACCACTAAGGATGTGGGGACAGAGGCGACGGCAAGACGAGCGCAGCATCGGGATGCGGGCGATGTGCGTGGCACCTATCGGAGAAGGCGGATGTGAAGCATGCCTACCGGGGGCCGCGGCCGTCCCGGCACGTTGTGGAACGCTCCGGTAATGAAGGGGACCTGGGGCACACAAATAAATACACACAAATAACAGGATTCCCCATATTTTCAAATATTTTCTGGGTTCTTGTTTTCCCCCCCAATGCCGATATTGTCCCATATGTTCGGGGGAATCGGCGACCAATTGTCTCTGTGTGCTTTCTTCCCTCCTGAGCATATTCCGAAGCGCTCCGTCCGGCACTGGACGCAACCTGCCTGCCAGGGCATGGGACCTCCGCCGCCGTGGACGTGTTCCACAGCGCGTCGTCATATGCGACCCGGGGGCCCAGACCTCCGACGCCGTGTCTTTTGGTCTCGCTCGCGGCGTGTGGGCTCGCCGGTCGCCCGGCCCCGTCCCCAGGACAGGTTTCCGCCCAGGGGCAACAGCTTTTGGCGGCGCGCAGAGGGGGGTAGGGGGAGGGGGGAGGGCTTCTTAGAAGGAGGCTGCTTCTTAGCAGGCGCCGGCCTTACATCTGTAGACAAGGCCCGCGCCTTCTGAGAAGCAGGGGTGCTTCTAAGAAGCCTTCCCCCCTCCCCCTACCCCCCTGTGCGCGCCGCCAAAGTTTTCTGCGGGTCTCGGGGCGCGGGGTCCGGCAACGGGGCCCTCAGAGACCGAAGTGGCGGCACGAGCTGCCCGTGCACGTTCTCGTTCACGGCGCCTCGTGGTATGGCGGGGGTGCGTGCTGGGCTTCTCGAGCTCGGAAAGGGGCTTCAGCGAGTGTTCACCATGGCTGATGCGAGTGCCTTGACTCTGTAAGCATGGTGCCATCTGGGCCGAGGGACGGGCAGGATAATCATGAGAAGCATGAGGACGAAGATGATGGCTCTTCCTCATTCTGGTCCGTACTCCTCATACATCCTCTCCTTTCCGTCGTCCTTCTTTGTCATCCCTCCACCTTGCTCCTTCCTCCCCCCATCTACCTTCTTTCCATCTCTCTCAATCCTACTCTCTCGCATTTCCTCCCTTCTCCTTCGTACGCTTCAACATCCTCCCTCCCCTCCCGGTCTCCTCCCACCTCCTCCCTCCCTCTTACTTCCTCGCAACTCCCTCCTGGCTCCTCCACCCCTTCACCTTCTCATCCTTCCTGCCTCCTTCCTGCATCCTCCTCCTCCTCCTCCTCCTCCTCCTCCTCCTGTCTACCTCCCTCATCCTGTCTCCCCCCTTCTCCATCCCTCCCTCCCCCCCCCCTTCCCCCACTGACTCCTCGGCCGGCCCCGCTCCCCAACTGCACACATCCTACTGCTGCTGCGCTGGCCCCAGAGGGGCAGCGCCGGGGGCGCGGCATGGAGCCGCGCCGAGGCGTCCGTCTCTGGGGCGCCCCCCACCCCATCCGTGGTGAGATTAGCCTCACAGCAGCTAGAAGGGTTTAATCCCCAGCACAGGGGTTGTACCCCCCCTGGAAGGTTGAATCCCTCGCAGAAGGGTCGAGCCCCCGGCATCAGTTCGAATTACATGCCACATGCAAGCAGCACTCTGCTGCTAAGAATGCGCATTCCAGTCATTTAGGGGCCCGCATGAAGTCTTGGAAGATCTCCTGCCTGGGGCTTCACCGACGCAAGTTCTATATAGACTGCCGTGCCCATGGTGGTGGTCGTATTATTGGAATGCCATAGATGTCATTCCAATTGGGAGTCAATTGGGGTCCTTACGGGATCCACTGCGTCCTGCATATCGGATACCTCGTGGCACCCTAATGCCATCCTGTTGGCATCCGACTCAATCCAGCATGATCCCTTCCTGCACAGATCCAGTCGGATTCCTCCGTAGTGGCATCCTAGTGGAATCCTGTTGGCACCCCGGAAACCGATTGGGGTCCGCCTGACATGCAATATGATCCTCTCTATTGGAATCCTGGCGACATCTTACATCTGGATTGGAACACGACAACTAAATTTCAATTGGAACCCTGATGGAGTCCAATAGGGATCCAATTGTATACTGGATTGGAACAAAATGGGAATACAGTCGTATCCTTCCTCATGGAATCCTCGTGGGTTCCGATCGAAATCCCACTGGCATCCGACAATCTTCCTTCCTATTGAATTCCTGTTCGCCTCCCAGTGGGAGCCACTTGGAACACAGAGGTTCCTTCCCATTTAAGAACGGCTGGGATAGCTTCTGGGTTCTTCCTGGGATCGTTCAAAATTTCTTCCCATCAGGTCGCGGTTGGAAACCTGTTGGAACCCAGTGGCATTCCTGGGTTTCCTTCGCAGTAGTATACCCATTTGGGTCCTGGTGTGTGCCTAAATGGAATACTACGAAATCTATTCGGATTGCTTCCAAGTGGGTTCTCATTGGGATCCACTTGGGTTTCTACAGCGCCTTCAATAAGACAGCAAGGTGTTTCCTATTGGATTCCCGTTGAATTGGTCTTTTTCCGACCATTGGCAGCCGCGCATTTGCTGTGCAACGAAATGATGCCTGGAGCACTGTCAAGAGGGACCCAAGAGGGCACCAAGTGTTGGTTGCTTGGTTTCAGCAGAATTTCAGGAGCTGGCTCCAACCACACCTGAAGTTCACTCGCATACAATCGTAAGGATACTCTGACTCTCAAAGCAGCTCTGCGGCTCAAGCTGACGCGTATGTCTGCGGAGTGAGAATGATGTAGTGTGAGACGCGCCAGGTTGTCAACACACTGAGGACCAAGATTTTGGCGACAACTGGACAGTTGCCCTCGCTCGCCCGCGATATTCGCGCGATCTGTCCGCTGGACTTCTGCAATCCTGCGAGAGGAACACGGCAGCGGAAACGGGACAGTTGACGATACATGCTGATGAAGCCACAGCGACATGCCTGGATGCCAGGCTCTCGGTTAGGACGTACACGACACCAAGGAGGGCCCCACGAGGCAAACATCCTCCCAGTCTCGTGGATGAGCGCACATGTTTAGCATGTTCGCCCTAGCGGCCCTAATGCCGTCCAGGACGGCCACAGAGGCCCCCGAGATGCCAAGACGGCCCAAGAGCGCTCCAAGGTGGACCCAAGATGGTGCAAAAGGGCCCCAAGACTGCCCAACGGGCGCCGAAGAGTGCCCAAGAGAACCCCCGGGACGGCCAGAGGGCCTGCCAGAGGCCCGCTTGTTTCACCCCCACTCCTCCCCTCAGAGGCGGTCCCAATGATCCGGCGCCGGCATTATTCCAAGACGTGGCTCCCCGAAAAGTTTCCCATCCCGGGTCGTCCCCTGACAGTTACCAGGGCCCGTGCGGCCCCGAGAGGACGAGGGTGGCCACAGAAGCTCTCCAGTCGTAGCTCGCTCACTCCTCCTCCTCCTCAATCCTCAATCCGCACTCCTCCTTCTCCTCCTCCTCCTCCTCTTCCTCCTCCTCTTCCTCCTCCTCGCTCCTCCGCAATCCTCGCTCCTCCTCCTTCTCTTCCTCCTCCTCGCTCCCCCTCAATCCTCGCTCCTCGCTCCTCGCTCCTCATCCTCCTCCTCTTCCTCCTCAATCCTCGCTCCCGGCGCGAGGGCGTCGGGGGCTGGGTTTGTGCGAGGGCGGCGGTGTTGGCATCTGGGGCAAGAGAGGGGGCTGCCTTCGGAGGGCGGGCCCGGGGGGCTTTTGCAAGGACGACCTGTTGGAAGGCGGTGGGAGGCCTTCTGAGAAAGAACCCCCCACGCGCCCTCTCGGCAAGCCCCCCCCTCGCCCGCGTCCTGCTTCCTCCGCCCCCTCCTTCAACGACGACAACGACGGCGACGACGACCGGGGAGACCAGAGAATGCTGATACCGCTGCTCCGTGAAACTCTCATGGGGCGCGTTCTGACTAGAAAGCAGCCGTGGTCACGAGGGAAGAAGGTAGCAGCATCGGCATCTTTGCCTCCTCTAAGCGACGGCGGAGACGACGGAGGCGGCAAGATTCTCGGGCGTTGCTTGATGGGGGACATCAAACCGGGGGGGAGTGAAAAAAAGTGTGCCTGTCGTGCAGCCCTTCTGGCTGTTCAGGGCACTTCTCCGGCAAGCGTCGGTCCCCCCGTTTAATTGCGAGACGCCTGAGGTTCCCGTCCGAAGGCGCCCTGCTGGGGGGGTGGGGGAGGGGGGGCTCGCCGCGGAGTAGAGGCGAAGCGTGACCCACGCGTCCATCGCCGCGTAGTAGATCTGATCCTAACCCCGGCAGGAGCGCGCAGCGCGCCCAGGGAGGGCGCGGCTACGGAGCCCCCCAGGCAGTGGAAGAGCGTAGCGGTGGCACTGAAGCAAGGCATGCGTAGAGCAGGGGCCCGGCCACAAGAAACCTTCCACAAGAAACCCGACCCTGCTACACCAAGAGGACCATGGATGTTTGGCGTGGGCGCGCCACGCTGTCCATTGCAAAGCCATCGAAGCCCATGAAGAAACCCGGGGCACCCTGGAGGAAAGCAGGGTGTTTCCTGGCATGGGCCTCCACTGTATATCCACCACCGTGCCTTCGGCACGTACTGGAGTGCCCCACGGCTCATGCAGCTCTGCGAGGTGGAGGAACGCGTGGTTCTTACGGGTCCTTCAGGGTCCAGACCCCCAGTTTCCAAGGCGGTCCCAGACGCTACTGCGCCTGGTCGGGGTGCGTAGCCTGAGCTTTTGGGACGCCAAGAGAGCCCCAAGACGAGCGAAAAGGACCCTAAGAGGCCCCAAAGACTGCTGGAGAGGGTCCCGAGTTGTTGAACGATCGGTCCAAGACGCCCAAGGCTAAGAGGCCGCCAAGAGCCCCCAAGAGGCCCCCAGGAAGCCCTGAGAGGCTACCAAGAGGCTCTCTGGAGGCCCCAGATGCGTCCAAGAAGCCCCCAAACTGCCCCAAAGAGGCCCCCGCGAGCGCTCCCAAGAGACACAATAAAGCATCCCTGAGGACCCGGAACCCAGGCACGGTGGCGGAATAGGCTGAAGGCTGTTATAGGGATATACATATACATAGATATACATACACATTTACACACATACATACATACGTACATACATATATATATATACATACATATTCATATCTATGCACATACAAACGTACACGCATGCATGCATACATACATACGCACATACGTACATACATGCATCCATACACATACATACATACATACATGCATGCATACATACATACATACATACATACATACATAAATGCATGCATACATACATACATACATACATACATACATATGCACAAGGCTGTATTGGCGCTTCGCGACACGCACCCTTACCCTTGAAGTTTGGCACGCAGGCGACAGGGCAGGAATGTAACACTGACTGTTTAGCGATAGCGCTATGTTGCATTGACCGACATCGCTGGCATACTACTGGTTATTCATGATCCGTCCCTCATGTTTCCTCCTCTTCCCCCTTCTCTTTCTAACCTGCGACTTCTTCCCCATCCTCCTCAGCTGTTTTTCCGGAGGCTCCTCCTTGTAGAGCCTTTCGGGGGCGTCACAAAAGTTGTTCAGGGATTCTTGGGGCCTGCTGGAGGCCTCCTGGGCGCCTTCTGGGGGCCTCTGGGGGCTTTCTCGGCCCACCGGGCGGTCTCGGACGCCCAGAAGATCAACAAACATATCATACCCAAAATCAAACAACACCATTGGAAATCAATGTCTTGCTGCGTTTCGAAAGCCTCTCGGGGTCTTCTTTAGTTTCGTCTTCGAGCGTCTGCTGGGTGTCTGGAACCTCTTGGGAGCCTCGGGGGGCCGTTCGGCCGCCCCCCTGACCGACTTGGGCCCGATGCCTAGGCCAAGCAGGGGCTTCCAGGGGCCCTGGACAGCCTGGGGGGCCTCCTGCAGGGGCGTCCTGTGCCAGGCGGCGCCCGGGGACCCCCTATCCAGGCATCCGGTTTTGAGGACGGGGGGGAAGGGGGGTGATCCCCCCATATCCCCCCCCCGGCACGTAAGAAGATAGGACGAGGATACATATCCCCCCCATATCCCCCCCATATCCCCCCATATGGGGGGGGATCCCCCCCCCCAAATCCCCCCCATATCCCCCCCGGTACGTAAGAAGATACATACATGCATGCATACATACATGCATTGAGCCATACATACATATGTACGTACGTATGTATGTATGTATGTGTGTGTATGTATGTATGTATGTATGTATGTATGTATGTACGTACGTATGTATGTAGGTAGGTAGGTAGGTAGGTATGTATGTATGTATATGTGAATGTATATGTATATAGATAACGAAAATCACGCGTGTAATGTTTCACCTGTGCGAATAAAGGTTGTGCGTGTATACGCCGATCAAGTGTTCGCCGTCTGCGGCCTTACTCGGGACCGCCAGATCAAACGACTCGTGATGAGAGGCACGGCCCTGGGAGGGCGGGGGGGCATGCCGATACTTCCGCGGGAGCCAAATTGCGAACAGATGAGGGCCTCCGCACCCCATTCCTGGCGGAGGACGAACCTTGCGATGGGCCCCCAGACGGCCCAACTCCCTAGGCCCTCGACAGCCTCACAACGGCCCAACGAGACCCCCAGAACGGGCCACCGCGCACCACAGTAGTAGTACGGCAACAGACAGATAATCAATACATACACTTTGAAACATGTGTGTGCGCACACACACACACGTCAAGACACATGTATGTATATATACACGTGTATAACATATAAAAATAGACACATGTATAGACATAGGCACATCGACACAGACATCTGTACACACATACGCGTCCCCCGCCGCCCGCGGGGGGCAGGAGGAGGAGGAGGAGGAGGAGGAGGAGGAGGAGGAGTCCTGCGTCAGCACGTCCCTGTTCCAGTCGGAGCAGGTGATGCTCTTGTCCTCGCCGGGCGCCCGCCCATCGGGCCCTCCGCGCCCTCGGCCCGCCCCGCCCCTCGGGGGGGCCCCGGCGCAAGCTTGCGGCGGCGCGTGCGCGCCGGGGCCACGTGCGCGTGGGTTTCGGACACCGTGTGGATCGCTCGGCCTGGAGGCGTGGCGAGTGTCCGCTGGCCTTGGGCCGGGCATGATGTCCTCCTGCAGGTCGGTTTTGGAAGAAACATGGCACATAGTAAAAGCAAGCATGCACACACAAACTATTTTTTGACTGTGTCTGAATTCGGGGATGGACAGACCTCCCTTTAGCAAAACGTGGTTTAGTGAAAACGACCTCGGGCCCAAACCTGGCGGGCGCAAGCCTGGAAAATAACGGCCGCGGCGCCCTCTCGAGAAAACGAAAACGGACACTTCACTAATCGACGTGTCAGGGTAGGAGGTCTGTCCACCCCCGATGAATCTTCCTCCCGTAGAGCGACATGCCCGACTTGACGCTGGCCGCCGGCACGGAGCGTTCGATGTCGGCCGGCCCTGGGCCCCTGAACACCCAGGCCGGGGTCTCCGCCGCGCCGGCGCGGCGCGAACGAGTCGAGTCCACCGCCGAGAAGACCAAACGTCCTATGCCCACCTCAGGATGACCAGCCTGGAACATATCCCTATCCCTATGCTGGGCACCTCCTCATCACGATGCCAATCTTAGGGATTCCCTGATGTTTGGAGGGCGAATCCCTAAGATTGTCATCGCCTTTTGGCGTGCCAATCTTAGGGATAGGGATACGTTCGAGGCTGGTAACAGGAGGCAATGGACATGGAGGTCCTCGGGCTCCCAAGGTGTGTGTGTGTGTGTACAAAAAAATGGCTATATTCACTGCCTCCCCGGGGGCCTTGGAGCATCGCCGCTCAAAAAGGGTGGATACGTGCACGCGTTCCGGTCTCGGACCCCTTTCCCCTGTCGCTGAGGCCTCCGAAGTCCTTGTTCTTCTGGAGGGGTGGGGGGGGGGCAACGCGGGAGCCCCAGAGCGCTCGAACCCCACCCCAGGGCCGACTCCTATGTTTCACCCTGCGCAGTTCCCGCTGGCGGCTTCCTCCAGAGGCTACGAGATGGAAGTTAAGGGTGAGCATTGTTGGCCCATTGTCGGACTCCGGATGCCTTGTCGGCCCGTTTTCGCAGCGTTTTTTTTGTGCACTGTGTTGATGCATGTTTGGCGGACGTCTTATACGCTGTTTGATATGCATTGTTGTGATGCGTTTTGACGCATTGCTTTTACGCATTGTTTCAATGCATTGCTTTGTCGCCGTGGCGGACGCCATGTTTTTGAGGGGAAAGGCTGGGGCCCGAGGAGGAGGACAAGGGTCAGGCCCCCCTGAACGAGCACCTGGGTTAACTTGGACGCTTGCACGCCCAAAGCTGCAGCCATGGGTCGAGTCATTTCCCATGTGATCGTTTTCTTACTCGGCGTTTCGACATTGTGTGGAGGGGGGGGGAGGGGGGGGTGTCTGGTACAGGACCTTTGCTTACTGCCACTGTTTGCAACAGTGCGTCCTGTGGGGGAGCCTCCACCTGCTTGAGGCAGGCGCCAAAAACAGCCAAGACCTACTCCATTTGGGGGGGAGGGGGTGTGAGAGGTGGGTGTGAGAGCCCGCGCCAATCGGCAAAGCAATGAATAAGAAAACGATCTCCATCCAGGATACTTTCCAGGTGGAATGTTCAAAGTCCTGGTCAGCAGTGTCCTGGCCATCTAAGTAAGCATCCAGATGTGGCCCCTGATCCGCTCAGCAAACCCCTGCGGTGATCCAAGAAGGGGGGCCCTGACAGAGAAGCGCGACAAGCGGGGCCCCGAGTAGGGGGTCTCGGTGCAAGAGGGGCCACGACCACGAGGCCCTGTTCAGGGCCAGGGGCGGGGGTGAACATGCAGACCGCGGGCCGTGCCACCAAGTGCACGCTCCTCGCATCCTTCTGCTCCCGCTCCTCGGCAGCGACTCGCTGGACAGATGAGCTCGCCCCCACGAAGGCGAAGGCAGGACGAAGACAGACTCGGATGAGGATGAAATCGCCCGTCTCCTCTTCCTCCTCCTCCTCCTCCTCCTCCTCCTCCTCCTCCTCCTCATCCGTCTTTTCCTCCTCCTCCTCCTCCTCCTCCTCCACCTGCTCCTCCTCCTCCTCCTCCACCTCCTCCTCCTCTCCTCTCCTCCTCCTCCTCCTCCTCCTCCTCCTCAGAATCTCTATGAGCGGGCGGGTTCCTGGAGGATGTGTCTGGCACCGCGGCCGTTCCAGGGCGTTCCTCAGGACGCTCTGAGAGCTCTCTGGCGTTCTGGAACGCTCTGGAGTAATTCATCCTCGCCCTGAGCCTGCCAGATCCTGCCCCTCAGCAACGCGGCGGTGGACAGATGAGCTCGCCTACCGCCACCCCCCCTGGCCGATTGCCTTCATCATGTCGACGCCCAGCAGCATGTACGCCGCCTGCACCAAGCCCAGCGAGCCTGCGGGCAGGTCTTTCCGCACAGCGCCGGATATACGAACGCCCTTCGAAAGCTCGGCACTGCTCCTGCATATGGGTGGGGAGAGGACTTACTCTGGAAAATGAAACGCAGCTCCTCGCTGTCCTCTGTGCGCAACCACAGCATCATGGACTAAAGTCCCACCGGCGAAACCTGTAAGTAGGAACGGAAAGAAACGGCGGCGGCCAAGACATCATGCACGAGTGCCGGCTTCCCCTCAAAAGCTCTACAATCGACCCGCAATCCAAACAAGAGGAGGCGTAGCCAGCGAGTTCATCTTTGGACACCTTCTTCTGTCCAGAGGAGTCAAAAACGAGCCGACAAAAGGGATGAGCTGCTTCTCTCCACCACCACCACCCCCGACCCGCCCCTGCCTCCGAAAGCGACACACTTGTTGGATTGTCACATCTCCCGACAGGTCTCGGCATGGGGTCGCCAGAACAATCGTGCCAAATCAAATCCACCGATCCAGCGTGTGAGTTTCTGAGAGCGTGGGCTTGAGCTCGCTCAAGCTTCGCTCTGCGAGGGGGGGGGGACCTCATTAACTGTCGAATTCAGTGCTCGGCACCTCCCCCTCCCCCTGCCAGCCCCCCCCCTCGATTTCGAGGAGGGGGGGGGGAGGAGACAGGAAAGCGGGGGGGGGGGTAGAAAAGGGGGTAGGGTGCTGGAGAGAAGGGGGGAGGGGGGGGGCAGGAGAGGGGGGGGGGCAGGAGAGCAGCGGGGGAGGGCAGGACATAGGGGCAGGAGAGAGGGGGGAGGCAGGAGAAAGGGGGAATGGGGGGGGGGGGGCAGGAGAGAGGGGGGGGGGCAGGAGACAGGGGGGGGAGCAGGAGAGAAGGGGAAGGGGAGGGGCAGGAGAGAGGGGTGGAGGGGGAGGGGGGGCAGGAGAGCAGGGGGGGGCAGGAGAGAGGGGCAGGATGATGATGATCACCATCGTGATGAACATCATCACCATCATCATCACCATCACCATCACCATCGTCACATCACCATCATCACCATCATCATCATCATCATCATCATCAGCATCATCATCATCATCATCACCATCATCATCATCATCCTCATCATCATCATCATCAGCATCATCATCATCATCATCATCATCCAGAGCGCCCCGGATCGGCGGCACTGGCCGGAGGCAACTACAATATCCACCTGGTCTCTCTCTCTCTCTATCTCTCTCCCTCTCTCTCTGTCTGTCTGTCTGTCTGCCTGCCCCTCTTCTTGGTGTTTGTCTCTCTCCCTCTCTCTCTTCCTCGTTATCCATCGATCCTTCTCTCGATTGACCCAAATATACATCCTCTCATTATCTCTCTCCCTCTCTTTCTCTCTGTCTCTCTCTCCCTCTCTCTCTTCTATCTCTCTCTCTCTCACTCTCTCTCTCTCTCTGTTTATCCCCCCCTCTCCGCATTCAGTTCGGTTGAGACCGCGCGGCAGTATTGAAAACCATCAGAGGTGTTGTGGTGATTACCATGTCGACTGCTGTATGAAATGCCATAGGTGCACGAAGAGAGAGAGAGAGACTGCACTCGGCTCGTCTTTTTCGCAATGCGGGCTCCCGGACCTGTCGACCCACTCCTCTGGATCAAGCTTTCACCCAACGTCGATGGATTACAGTTCTGGGGCCCGAAATCGATCCCCTGGAAGACTACGTTGCGAACAAAAACTGGCCGTCTCGACTTTTCGCACGGGTCTCGGTCCTACCCTACTCCTCCTCCTCCTCCTCCTCCTCCTCCTCCTCCTCCTGCATCCTCGCGAGCCTGGCGGACGCACCTCCCACTGCGCATTCGCCACCCAGAGCTCGCAGATCGGCTGGAGGTCCACCAAGGCCGCCGCCGGGGAACTGCCGCAGCGAGGCGCCGGAGATCTCTGTTCCGTCTCCCTCTTCCGAGCTCCTCCTCTTCCTCCTACCTCCTGTATCCTCCCACCTCCCTCCTCCTTCCCGTCTGAAAAACTGACGATCGATAAAGGAAGGGGGCAGAAGAAGCAGCATCAGCATCATGACCAGAAACAAACACAACGAGAGAGAAAGAGGGGGAGACAGAGCCAAAGAGAGAGAGAGAGAGAGACAGAGAGCGCAACATAACAACAACTCAAACATGCCCCGTACTCAGACACCTATGAACTGTGCCCGCACGCCACGCCACCGTGACGCGAATCCTTGAATGGAGTGTCCGCCTCCACCATGCGGGACTGTATTGGTCTTCTCCACGGGCCCCAGAACCCAAAATGTCCGAAACTCCCAAGGATTACCCGCGCGATGTGTGCAGGGGCCAGGTAAAACATGAAGTAGGAAGGCGTTGGAAATAGATTGGGCTTCCGCCCGCCCCATGAGGAGGAGGGAAGAGGGAAAGCCGCTCGACTCTTGAAGTAGGAAGGCGCTTAAAGTAGATTGGAATCTGGGACTACGGAGATACCTGCTTTCAACGACCGACGTGTACTCTCCGAGAGGTTCCCCAAAAAGATGCTCCCGAGGCGGTCAGAGGAGGTCCCCGGGTCGGCCCGAGGGCGCTCACCAGGCGGCGCCCAGGAGGCCCCCCGAGGCACCCCACGAGGGCTCCGAGATGAACACGAAGAGGGCTCCGAGATGTCAAAAATCACCGGTCCTCCTCCTTACGGTGAAGGTTGAAGAGTTTAAGATCAGGATACCTCCGACAAGGAACCCAGGAGCTCGCTCCGGAGCACCCCGAGGAAGGGGGGGAGTGGCGGGACAGGACGAAACACATCTAGTTTGCTGTTTTTTTTTTTGCCCCAGGCCCTTTCGAGCCTGGCTTGAAGGATGGGATGAGAGCGCCACTGGAAAAGACCGATGGGCGGCCACACGTGGGCCACCCACCTCGCCTTGAGACAATAAAGAATGCGCCAGGGTCTGGGCCCCAGGAAAACGTTCCTTATCCAATGCCGCCGCCGTATTTGAAATGATCGCAGCGTTCTCGCATGTTGGGTGTTCCATCGCCACAAGATGGCCAACGCGGCCCAAGCGGCGCCTAAGAGGGCCCAATAGGGCCCCAAGAGGACCCCCAAGACGGGGAACCCGAACTGACATTTCGAGCCGTTCCCCACAAAGACCGCCAGCAGGCCCCCAAGATGCCCCCAAGGCGCCCCCACGAGGCCCCTGGAAGCCCCCAAGAGGCCCTGGCGGCCCCCGAGAAGCCTCCGAGAGGTCCTCTGGAAGCCCACGATGTCCCAAGAGGACTTCAAGAGAGCCACACGAGGCAGTCTCCTCCTCCTCCTCCTCCTCCTCCTCCTCCTCCTCTTCCTCATCTTCCCTGTCTTCACTTCCTCCTCCTCCTCCCCCATTATCCTCCTCCTTCTCAACTATTCTTTCTCCACGTGTTCCCTCGGGAGCTTCCACAATGGCTGGGGCACCACGTAGTCGAACAATTTGGCCAGCCTTTGGCCCACCGTTTGGCCACATAGCCGCTTCGAATAGGCAAGGTGCCTGCGGCAGATACGCCTACATCGAATAATGCATACAATATCCGCCACTGTGCCGAAAACACTGAATGGAGTGTCCTCAGGTCCCTTCCGCTTCGCTTCATTGAATGTTATAACTCATGATGCTCGTTGGTGGAACTGGAGCTCCAAATGACAGGTCTCTCTGGGATCGCCAGCGGCCAGGGAGCTACAGGATGGCCCACGAGGGACCAACAAGTTAAGACAGTCCATGAGGGTTCCGACGCGGCCCAAGAGTGCTCCAAGACGGCCCAAGGTCTCCAGATGCCGCAAGAAGCCCCCTAAACGTCCCAAAAGGGGACCCCTAAGAAGTCACCAAGTGGTACAAGTATTTGGTCCCCCTATGATGATTGACATATGTTGCGTGTTCTAGCTGTTTCGGGCTTCAGAGCGCACAGGACGGCTCAAAAGGGCCCCTAAGTTTGCTCGTGAAGGTCACCCAGGCGCCCAACCAAGAGCGCGGCCAGAGGAGCTGGAACCCACAATACGCAAGCGAGGATAAACGATGTACGTCGAGACGGAACGGGGAGAAGGATGACGAGGAGGCTGAGACCAACCGCGCGATCGCTACAAAACGCACTCCCAAATTCACCTCGGGAAGAAGTGCCGCGATTGTGTTGCGCATTCGTGAGCGGCATGCTGCAGAACTAGTCTGATGGATAAGAGTAGCAGCTGTCAACACCTTGGGCTGCCACCGTTTCGATAAAGGGACCGTATGCTCAAGAGCACGGCCTATAACGTGGCTCGACACGACTGGCTTCGACTAGAGAGGGAGCGACACACTTATGTAAGGCATTTCGAGAGATGGCCCACGGAGTCTGCACCAAGACAGACACAGAGCCGGCAAAATGCTGAGCCCATGGGTGCGCCCGCGCTTGGCGCCGTATACCGTGAAAGCTGGGTCCTCAAGAGGATGCTTGCCCGGACTACTCCGCCACACCAGGTGGCCGCGCCCGCAGCCGGGGGGGGGCACATCGAAGCTCCCGCCCCGCCCAATCGTCTTCGGATCGTCCTCCACTGCTTCGGGCTGGAAGCCTTCTGCCCGCAGAGCGTCGCGGCGCGTGAGGCGGCCGGCGGCGCTCCCAGCATGGCCGCACGCGCTGCGGCGCCAGGCAAGGGGGGTGGTCCGGCGGGCCAGGCGGACAGGCCGTCGCGAGAGGCCCCCCTCACGCTCAGGCTTAGGTCGGGCATGTCCTCCTGCAGCTGTAGGGGGAGCTTGGGCGACAGATGCAAGGTACTCCAAGAATGCCCCCAAATAATAAAAAAGAGTAACGAAATCGTCCTCAGACTATTTTTCGACTATCTCTGAATCTTCCTCCTGTAGAGGGAGGCACACGCCCGACTTCAGCTCGGGCTCGTGCCCTGGGAGGCGGCGGGGCGCGCACGGGGTGGGGCGGCCTCCCGAGTGGGCCGCCTGGGAGACACGGCGGCGGCAGCCGGCGGGAGCGGGATGCGGCTGGGCACGGGGGTCCGCCAAGGAGGGGCTGCGGCCGGAGAGCCGTCTCTCTCTGCGCGCCCGGTGCGCGGGGGCAGGCGGGGGAGCGTGCTGCTCCTCCCGCTCCTTGTCGTCCCTCTCCCCGGCGCCTTTCTCTTTCAGTGCCTTGGATGGGGCTGTCTTCGCTCTGCCCTCCAGCGTTCGCGAAGGCCACCTCGTGCCAGCACAGCTCGAGAAGGAGCGCGCTCGCATCTGTCAGCTGGTGCGGGCGCAGGACTATCGACGCTGAGGGGCCACCGTGGATTGTTCGCGGATGATTCTGCAGTGCGCAGAGCTGTGTGGATTCCAAGAGGTACACCATGTAGACCTCTCTCTTTGAGACTCCGAGCGCGCTCGGCCCTCCGGAGGTCATCCTGCTCCTCTTCCGAACATCGCTCAACCGCTCCGAGTCCCGCTCAGCATGGCCTTTTGGCCCCACTGGCCGACGAACCACCCTGCGTGGGGATGTCTGCTGTTTCTGCTCGGGCTTCGGGGGGCCTATCCCCACCTGGGGGGCGGGCTGGTAGGGCCGAGATGCCATGGTCCAGTGGGGATGGGGATCGGTTAGGCGATGCTGACTTGATTCGATCGACTGCTGCAGCGAGGCCGGGTGACTAACGGTCTTCGCCAGGATGGGTTCAGCGGTGCTCCTGGGCCACGATCAACCCCACCCTCCAGGGCGCCTGTTCTGCTCCGCACTGGGTGGGGCCGTGAACGGCCAGGCATCTGACATTGTGGCGCATGTGTGTTCAGGCACTGCGCGCCGCGAGGCGCTAAAAGCTGCTCGAGGACGCACACGGGAGGGGACAAAGAACGACACGAACTAGTCAGGCGCCTTGGGAGCACGCGACTTGATGTCAGAGGCTTGCTTTGATAGGGCCAGCTTCGGAATTCAACTATGCTGGGGTCGATGGAATTCGCAACACAACTACTACGACTGTTGGGCCGTGTCCCAACTGCCGGGGATAATCAAGATATGAATGACCAAGATAATGAACAATGACGCGCAGCAGTCCTTCGTACTTCCTGCCTCCTCCAGTTCTTTCTCTGCTCTCTCGATCCCTACCTCATATCATATCTCCGCTGCCCCCCCCTGCCGCCTCATGAATCTCGCCCCTCTGGAACTTCACACGCCTGTCTCCGAGCCGCCATTCCTTGCCCTCGGCTCCTTCGAGACCCCATTCATTCTGTCTTGCAGGAGAGGGGGGGGAAGGCCTGATACCGCTGAGCCTCAGCTTCTGCTTATCCTTGTCGATGGCATATCCAACCTTTGCCATGCCGGGCGCGGCCCCTACTTCACTCCCTCCCCCACCCTGCACCCAGCGCCCTCCCCGCCCTGCCGCCATCCATCGCCCACCCTCCGTCCTCCTCCCCTTCTTGCTCCCTCTCCTCATGCTCATCCCCACTGCTCCTCCCACCTCGCCCCCTCCCTCTCCCGCCTCCCCGGCCCCCCGCGCCCTCTCCTCCCCCCCCCCCCCTCTACGACGCGTCGGCCTCCATCGCACGCTCTCGGGGCGCTGACCGGTCGTGGGCCGCAGGGCCCTCAGGCCGGCCCTCGCCCAAGACTCCGGACGTCGACGCCCCCTGGGCCACCGCCTGGCCTGGTCCCCCGCCCCCTCGCCCTCCGGCCCCCTGCCCCTGCCCCCCCCCCCACCCTGCCGCCCTCGCCCCTCTCGTCCCTCCGTCATCCCTCGCCCCCCCCCCTGTCCCTCCATCCACTGAGATCCGAAGCCTCGGAACAAAATTGAAACATCGTGACCCTGGGCCCCATCTTGCTGCGTCGCTTTTCGAGCCGGATCGATCTGTGAGGGTCCGGTGGCCCGGCTCGAAACAAGATGGAGACGCCAAGATCTCCCCAGACATGCGACGTCCCGATTTTTTCAGGACGGGGTCCCCGGAAATCCCGGCCCGTTCCCCGGGACCGGTTTGCCACCCGGAGCCGTTTCTTGACTCTCCCGAGGCGTGGGCCTCCCGAGGCCGAACATGGCGAAAAAACCTCCCGTCCTGATTTTTTGTTCACGGCGCGATCGTGTCTGGGTATCCGACGGAGGCCTGGTCTCCCAAGCAGAAGAAGGAGGAGGAGGAGAAGGAGGAGGAGGAGGAGGAGGAGGAGGAGGGAGGGGGGAGGATGAGGAGGAGGAGGAGGAGGAGGAGGAGGAGGAGGAGGAGGAGGAGGAGGAGGAGGAGGAGGATGAGGGAGGGGGGAGGATAAGGAGGATGAGGAGGAGGAGGAGGAGGAGGAGGAGGAGGAGGAGGACGGAGGGGGAGGAGGAGGAGGAGGAGGATGAGGAGGAGGAGGAGGAGGAGGAGGCAGGAGGTCGTCCCTCTCGTCCCTCCCTCCTCCCTCGCCCCGGCACTCCCCGCCCTCGGGCTGCCCCTGCCCCCTCTCCGCGAAGGTCGGGTCGCGCCGCCGGGGCCGCGCGCGGGGGGCCCCGCCACGGCCTCCGCCGCAGAACCGCTCTGGAGACCAGGAGGAATACTGAACAATTATGCTAACGGAGTTCCCCACATAAAGAGATTAACGGTTTCGTGGGACCCATTTTCTTGATGCCCTCCTCGCTCAGGCGGGGCCTCCCTGGAGGTGTGGGAGGGGCACGAAACCATGTAAATAGTATGGTTTGCCGATGCCCTCCTCGCTCAGGCGGGGCCTCCCTGGAGGTGTGGGAGGGGCACGAAACCATGTAAATAGTATGGTTTTACCGATACCCTCCTCGCTCAGGCGGGGTGGAGGTGTCCCGACCCTCCTCGCTCAGGCGGGGCCTCCCTGGAGGTGTGGGAGGGGCACGAAACCATGTAAATAGTATGGTATTCCGATACCCTCCTCGCTCAGGCGGGGCCTCCCTGGAGGGGTGGGAGGGGCACGAAACCATGTAAATAGTATGGTTTCCGATACCCTCCTCGCTCAGGCGGGGCCTCCCTGGAGGGGTGGGAGGGGCACGAAACCATGTAAATAGTATGGTATTCCGATACCCTCCTCGCTCAGGCGGGGCCTCCCTGGAGGGGTGGGAGGGGCACGAAACCATGTAAATAGTATGGTTTCCGATACCCTCCTCGCTCAGGCGGGGCCTCCCTGGAGGGGTGGGAGGGGCACGAAACCATGTAAATAGTATGGTTTGCCGATACCCTCCTCGCTCAGGCGGGGCCTCCCTGGAGGTGTGGGAGGGGCACGAAACCATGTAAATAGTATGGTTTGCCGATACCCTCCTCGCTCAGGCGGGGCCTCCCTGGAGGTGTGGGAGGGGCACGAAACCATGTAAATAGTATGGTTTGCCGGATACCCTCCTCGCTCAGGCGGGGCCTCCCTGGAGGGGTGGGAGGGGCACGAAACCATGTAAATAGTATGGTATTCCGATACCCTCCTCGCTCAGGCGGGGCCTCCCTGGAGGGGTGGGAGGGGCACGAAACCATGTAAATAGTATGGTATTCCGATACCCTCCTCGCTCAGGCGGGGCCTCCCTGGAGGGGTGGGAGGGGCACGAAACCATGTAAATAGTATGGTATTCCGATACCCTCCTCGCTCAGGCGGGGCCTCCCTGGAGGGGTGGGAGGGGCACGAAACCATGTAAATAGTATGGTTTCCGATACCCTCCTCGCTCAGGCGGGGCCTCCCTGGAGGGGTGGGAGGGGCACGAAACCATGTAAATAGTATGGTTTCCGATACCCTCCTCGCTCAGGCGGGGCCTCCCTGGAGGTGTGGGAGGGGCACGAAACCATGTAAATAGTATGGTTTCCGATACCCTCCTCGCTCAGGCGGGGCCTCCCTGGAGGGGTGGGAGGGGCACGAAACCATGTAAATAGTATGGTTTCCGATACCCTCCTCGCTCAGGCGGGGCCTCCCTGGAGGGGTGGGAGGGGCACGAAACCATGTAAATAGTATGGTATTCCGATACCCTCCTCGCTCAGGCGGGGCCTCCCTGGAGGGGTGGGAGGGGCACGAAACCATGTAAATAGTATGGTTTCCGATACCCTCCTCGCTCAGGCGGGGCCTCCCTGGCGGGGCCTCCCTGGAGGGGTGGGAGGGGCACGAAACCATGTAAATAGTATGGTTTTCCGATACCCTCCTCGCTCAGGCGGGGCCTCCCTGGAGGGGTGGGAGGGGCACGAAACCATGTAAATAGTATGGTTTTCCGATACCCTCCTCGCTCAGGCGGGGCCTCCCTGGAGGGGTGGGAGGGGCACGAAACAATGTAAATAGTATGGTTTTCCGATACCCTCCTCGCTCAGGCGGGGCCTCCCTGGAGGGGTGGGAGGGGCACGAAACCATGTAAATAGTATGGTTTTCGATACCCTCCTCGCTCAGGCGGGGCCTCCCTGGAGGGGTGGGAGGGGCACGAAACCATGTAAATAGTATGGTATTCCGATACCCTCCTCGCTCAGGCGGGGCCTCCCTGGAGGGTGGGAGGGGCACGAAACCATGTAAGTAGTATGGTTTTCGGTATGGAGTGGTATGGAATGGTATGGTAGGTATGGTATGGTACGGTATGGTATGATATGGTATGGTATGGTACTGGAGGTATGGTATGGTATGGTACGGTGTGGCATTGGTGTGATCTGGTATGGTATGCTATGGTACGCCATGGTATGGTATGGTAAGGTATGGTACGTATGGTGTCGTATGGTATGGTATGGTATGGTATGGTATGGTATGTGTGGTAGGAACTATGGTATGGTATGGTGTGTGGTAGGAATAATATTGTGCTGTATGGAAGATGGAGCGGGAGGTGGGTGGGAAGGAGAGGGTGTTCTGGGAAAACAAGAACCCCACTCAGGATGTGGGGGAAAAAACATTCCACGTAAAAATGCCAATGAAAAGAAAATAATGAAAATATTCAATCGTAGTAATCATAGTAATAGCGATAGTAGTAATACTAATACTAACACTAAAGAATAATAATAGTAATAAGAACAATAATAATAACAATCATAATAGTAATGATAATCATGCTCATACTATTAAATGATGAAAGCAAGAAGAATGAGAACACTCTGGGGACGATGTTGAAATATGTTGGGCCATGTCTGAATGTCTGTTTGACCATGTCTCACCTCTTTTCCAAAATCCGCCTGTGGGAAGACGTGCCCGACCTGACGCTACTTGCTCCCCGAGCGTCGGCCAGGGGTGGTCCCGACAGCACCCGAGAGAACCCACAGACGCCCCGAAAGCGGCCGAAGAGGTTGCAATCTACGGTTTTGTTGTTCCCATCCTACTTTAAAGACCGCATCCCAGAAATGATTTCGAGCATCCGGAAAAATGTCAACAGAGTGTCGAAGCAGTGCCGAAACAATGTCGGGCGAGTGTCTCCCAGGGCCCGACACGTGAAAACCCTTGAGTTTCGGTACTACTTTGGGCGCTCGAAATTCTTCCTGGTGATCAAAGCTAAAGTAGGTTGGAGCATCATAAGTCTACGGGCCCCAGAGGGCCCCAGCAGGGCCCCATAGGCTTCGAAAGGGGCTCGAGACCTCCAGCAAAAAGGCCGCCAAGGCGGCCCTGGATGGCTCCCTCGGACAGCCCCGAGACGTCACAAGAGGACCCCCCCACCCTGGGCAAGCCAAAGGCTACCGATACGTTACTCCCCGGAGTCTCTCCCGGGGTGCGTTCTGACCAGAATTTCGAGGCGAAGCCAGCGGTGGCGACGAGGGCCTCCCAGGAGGCCCCAAAGGAGGAAAGGGGCGCGCAGGGTAGCGGTATGGGTATACCTGTTCCTCCTCTGAGGACCAACGGGCCGACTCCTCGGGCTCGGGGGCCCAGGGATCCGCGCGAACCCCAGAAGGTTGATGTTTTCGCAAGCTCGTGCCCTTCTTCGACTCTGTGCGCCCGCGAGCGCTCCGGGCGCCGGCCAGGGGGAGGCCTTGACCACCTCGGGATTGAGGAACAGGAGTGTCACCTCAGGCAGCGGAGGGTCGGCTACACGCAAGAGCGACCCCGGGCATAAAGAGTGACCTTGTTGGGCGCGGCTTTTGGGGGGCCCCGCGGGGACCAAACACAAGCGAGCAAGACGCTACTATCGTACAGTCATCGTGCTACCATAAGGAAGGCATCGTAAGAAACAAAGGGGCATTTCTGGCCACGGCGGGCCTAGGGCCACAACCAGGTTCCACGACATGAGTCTAATGAATGGCCCGAAATCCCGAGTCCCTCCTGAGCCCAAAGCGGCCCTTCTTTCAACGACCTCACTGTACTCGTTCGGCGGTCGAGGGATCCCGATGCGCCTGCGCAAAAGGTCACTCCGGCGAAGGGTCACTCGTACGTGTAGCCGAGGAGGGGCGGGCGGCGCGCGCATGGGCGCGCACCCCCGGTGCGGTGGGCAGGCCCGGGTGCGGCAGCGTGGGCCCTGCCGCGGCATTTTGTAGCGAACAGCATCGGGAAGCCAAGCCTCTGACGCAGCGTACAAGGCCACAGTGATCGATCTCTCATTCGGCGTGTCGGCATCGGGCGGAAGGGGGGGGGGGGGCGCTCTGTGCCTCTGCTTAGTGCGACCGTGTGGAACAGTGCGTCCTATATGGGGGAGGTTCCATTTGCTCGAGACAGACGCTCAAGAACAGCCAAGATCAAGATCCACTCCATGGGGGGGGGGGCGTGCGAGGGCGGGCGCATAGAGGCAAAACAAAGCATCCGAAGACGATCACAAACCCGAGTCCGTTCGCCGTGTTCGGCCTCTGCACACTATAACGACCCTCGGCCTCGGCCGCGGGACCGCATAACAAAACTGGCCGCGGGGATGACAAGCCGGTCCCAGCGGAATGGGCAGGGGATCCAGACATCTCTGGAGGAGGAGGAGGAGGAGGAGGAGGATAAGGAGGAGGAGGAGGAGGAGGAGGAGCCACGCCGTGAAGACATCACGGCTCCGTATGTCTGGGATGATGACGGGCTTCATTCAGAATTGGAATGGCGGGAGAGCCGAAGTCGGAGAGATGGGACCCGAAGATCCGGCGCTACAACATACAAATGCCACATCGGAACAAAACAACACGCCCGGCTACAGCTACGATCATCGGAGAAACCGACTATAGAACGACTTGCGAACTTCAGACACAACGGCCTTCCTGGTATCTCAGAGGACGACCGCACAAGACCCATCAAACTCGCGACAACGTAGCTATTGCACACCCCGACTATCTCTACGCATCCCGAACTAGCCATACCTACACATGTATTATACACATACATGCACACATGTACGTCCCCGACTGTCGGAAAACATCCCCATCTACATCTACTCGGCCCCTAATTGTATATTTAACAATGCATCGAACTGCCTACCCCTACATGTGAGATTTGGGGTGGCATCGAAGCGAAACGGAATCCCCTAACTGGGGAATCGGTTTCGGTGGCGGCTTGTGTCGTGCGTGATGCACGCACGGGCGAGGCGAAGCTGCGCCAAAGCGAGAGAGACCCGGCCTTGCCACGGCCAGGATCCATCACTTCGTTGTGGCCCCCTGGCGGCCAGGCGGTCTCCCTGAATTGCCCAGAGGTTGTCCCCAGGTTGTCCCTTGGTTGTCCCGTGGTTGTCCATGGTTGTCCCGATGGCTATCCTAACAGTTGTCCCGATGGCTGTCCTGATGGCTATCTTGGTACCTGCCCCGATGGTTGGTTGGCTGTCCTGTGGTTGCCCCGTGGTTGTCCCGAAGGTTGTCCCCATGCTTGTCCGATGCACGAATATACACATGTACATGTACATAAGCAAAGATACAGACAGACAGCGATGCGTGTATATGTATATATGTATACACATGTATATATATATATACATATATATATGTATGTATGTATACAAGCCTGCATTGGCGCGTCGCATCAATGCTTGTTCGTTGAGGTATGGCATGCAGGCGGAAGGGCAATCTGTCAAAACAGACTTGTTTTTTGGTAAGATTGCCGTTCTAATGATGTTATTCGTTACTCTTCCCTCATATGTATTGTTCCTCTTCCTCGTTCTCGCCCTACCAGCGAATTCTTCCCCATCCTCCTCAGCTCTTTTTGCGGAGGTTCCTCCTTGAAGAGCCTTTTGGGGGCCTCACGAAAATTTGTAAAGGCTTCTTGGGGCCGTCTGGAGGCCTCCTGGGCGCCTTCTGGAGGCCTCTGGGGGCTTCCTCGGGCCATTCTGCTTCCAACCGCGGTCTCCCTGAACGCCCGGGTCACGATTTGGAATGGTTCCGGATGCGTCTTGGGGCCATCTTGACCCGTCATGGGGCTCTCTTCGGGCCATATTGAAACCCTGTTGTGCTGTCTTGGGGCTCTCCTGGAATACCTGGAAGCACTTCCGGATAGTTTTGGAGCGATTTTCGGACCTCCTGGGCGGTCTCGGACGACAGGAAAACCGCAGAACAGATCATCCCCAAACTCATACAAAACCCGTTGAAAGTTTTCACACGGGCCCAAGAGTGCCCTAAAGATCGTCCCAAGACAAGCCCAGAGGCCCCCAAGAGGGCCCCAAGACGGCCCCACAGGCCCCAAAACGGCCCAAGAGGCGCCCAAGACGGCCTAAGAAAGCCCCCAAAGACGGCCCCAAAAGGGGGCCCAGATGGAGAACCCGTACGGACATTTTGAGCCCTCGGCCACGAGGGGCTCCCAGGAGGCCCCAAGAAGCCCCCAAGATGCCTCCAAAAGGCCCCAGGAGGCTCCCAAGGGCCCCAAGAAGCCCCCAAGAGGCCCCCCGAGAGGCCCCCAAGAGGCCCCAAAACTGCCTCCGAGAGGCCCCCGAGAGCGTCCCGAAGAAGCATCCCTGAAAACTCCGACCCACAACCCAGGCACGGTGGCGGGATGGGCCGAATGCCAATGGAATTGTATCCGCCGCCCCCTGTCGATTCATCGCAGTGGTGCCTGGCGTGCTAGACCCTTTCGGTTTTGGTGTTGGTTCTTTTTCCAAAAGAACTCCCCCTGGGGCTTCGGCCCGTCCTGCCGGCCATCTGGAAGGCCCGCAGTTCTCCAAATTTGTCCCTCAAGATGGCCCAAGATGGTCTCCAAGATGGCCAAGTTGGCCCAAGATGGCCTCCAAGATGGTCCAAGATGGCCTCCAAGTCCGCCCAAGATGGTCCAAGACGGCCTCCCGAATACGGCCCAAGAGGCCCCCCAAAGGCCTCCAAGACGGCCCAAGAGGCCTCCAAGAGGTCCCCCCGGAGAGCCCGAAGAGGCCAAATAATTGATGTTCCTTAGGTTTCCGAAGGATGTTCGCATTCGCTTCTTCTCGGCTTTCCGACGACCCAAGACGGCCCAAGAGGCCCCCAAGATCGCCCCCACAGCGCCCAAGAGGCCTCCAAGATGGCCTCAGGACTGCCCAAGAGGCACCAAAGACGGCCCCAAGAGGGCACAAAGACGACCCAAGAGGCCTCCAAGACGCCCAAGATGGCCTCTAAGACAGCCCTGGAGCACCCCAAGAGGGCCCCAAGTCGGCCCAGAAAGGCCCCCCAAACGGTTTCCGACGGCGTCAAACGGGCCAGGAGCCCACCAAGATGGCCGAAGTTGGCTCGAAGCTGGCCCAAGACGGCCCAAGGGGCCTCCAAAACGGTCAGAAAAGGCCAGCAACACGGATGTTCCGTAGGTTTTCGAAAGGTTTTCACAATTGCTTCGTTTCGGCCTTCCGACGGCCCGATACGGCCCAAGAGCCCCCAAAGATCGCCCAGGGATCGCCCAAGAGGCCTCCAAGATGGCCCCAGAACTGCCCAAGAGCCCCCCAAGACGGCCCCAAGAGGCCCCCAAGACGGCCCAGGAGGCTTTTCAGACACCCAAAATGGCCTCCAAGACGGCCCTGGAGCATTCCAAGAGGGCCCCAAGTCGGCTCAGAGAGGCCCCCCAAACGGCTTCCGACAGCGTCGGACGGGCCAGGGGCCCACCAAGACGGCCGAAGATGGCACTAAGATGGCCCAAGACGGCCCAAGAGGCCTCCACGAGGGCCTCCAGCAAGGCCGGGAAAGGCCCAACCCACTGATTTCCAATGAGTGTTTGAAGGATTATGGCATTTGCATTAGTTCTGCCTTCCGACGGCCCGAGACGGCCCAAGTGCCCCCAAAGATCGCCCAAAAGGCCCAAGACGGCCCCAAGAGGCCCCCAAGACGGCCGAAGGGGCCTCCAAGACGCTCAAGATGGCATCCAAGACGGCCCAAGAGCCCTCCAAGACGTCCTCCTAGAAGACCCGAAAGGGTCAAAATGGCCTCAAGGCGGCCAAGATGACCTTGAAGATGCCCACGTGTTCCCCGAAGGCTTTCCAAACCGAATCGGGGAACACATCCCATAGCTTGGCAGGTCTGGCCTCAACGTTCGGCCACATAGGCGCTTCCACAAAGGCAGGTGGCGGCGATGATTCGCCGTAGGCGTCTTCGACATGTGTAATATATATATATATATATATATATGTATATATATATACATATATACACATATAAACATATATACACATGTACATCTACATATGTAAGCACGCTTACACCCCTAACGATATATCTAAACTGTCACAGATACGGGCATATGGATACATACTATCCCTACTGCACTTCGGAACCCTACCGAGCCCTTCGGAGCGGTAAAAACCAGATGTTCTCCACTTCCTCCTCCTTCACCTCCCTCTCCCACTTCGTTCCTCCTCCTCCGCCCCCTTCCTCCTGCTCATCCTTCCTCAATCCCCCTTCCTATCCCCTCTGTCCATCGCTTCGTCTTCTTCCCTTCCTCCCTCGTGCATCCCTACCCACTCGCTCCTTGTCCCAGTCTGCTCCGCCTTTTACTCCCTCCTCCAACACCTTGCTCCTCCTTATTCTCCTCCTCCGCCCTCCATTTTCTTCCTCCTCCTCCTCCTCCTCCTCCTCCTCTTCCTCCTTTTCTTCCTCCTCAGCGCCGCACCTTCCCACGACCAAGAAGTTGACCAACGGCTTCAAAAGCTTCTGGAAATGTTCGGAGGCAAACGGTTGGTCTTCGGAGATGTTCAGAGTCAATCGATGGGTTTCTTGACATTTCGGATATTTCCAATGGCGTGTTGTGGCTTTTCGCATGAGGTCGACAGATTTCTTATAGATTCGGATGTTCTGGAGGGCATCGGGCTGGTTTCCGGAAACATTCTAACAAACTCAGCGGGTGGGCTTCACATGTTCCACACCTGGGAATGATCCCAGAGATGTTCGAACGTCAGGGGACGCCAACTTCTGCACCGCTCCGATCTTGGCAAGGCCGATCCTTAGGGCCCGGAATGGGCGGTGTGCCCTCC
>CAUYUJ010021815.1:546858-551858 GCA_963575745.1 Prorocentrum cordatum | reverse complement strand
AATGATGCCCCTGGCAGCGTTTTGTGATCATGAGAGAGTGCGAGTGTGAGCTTAACTTATCTTATCTTATCTTGAAATCTCTTCTTATCATATATTGTGCTATCTTATCTTATCTTGTAGTATATTATCTTGTCTTGTCTTATCTGGTGATTATCATTGGGAGGAGGGAGGCGCGAGCGGGAGGAAGAAGGAGGAGGAGGAGGAGTGGGAGGCGTCAGAGTAATAACAAGAACCCCAATCCTTAGGATATGGGGAATAATATGGGGACTATTTGTTGATCACTTTTTGATATTTGTGTGGCATTCTTGGGGTATTCTTAATTTTTCGTCGAAAATCCCCCTGCAGGGGGACACGCCCGACACAAGGGCAACTCGAGAGCTTGCCTCCCCCGACCGCCCCCGCGGGGCGCCGAGGCGCTCCAGCACAGCCCCGATAGGCCTCCTATCCCCTCGACGCGCGGGGCCCCCACGCAGGTCGCGGCCCTCCTCCCCCGGGGCCGGGCTCTGCACCCCGCGAGTCGTCCGAAGTCGACGGTCCCGAGGCCCGGCGGGGACCCCGCGAGGGCGGAAGTGGGCCGAGGTCCCGGCCCTTCCCCCGACTGCACCCCGACGTCGTCTTAAGTCGACGGTCCCGAGACCCCGCGAGGGCGGAAGTGGGCCGAGAACCTCCCGTCCCGGTCAAGTGGTGCGACGAATTGTTGGCCAGCGCTCCTGCCCCAGAGGAGGAAGAGGTACCCATATACCTCTACCCTCCCCTCGCTTTCCCCCTTTGTGGGCCTCCTGGGCTTCCCTCGTCGCCACCGCTGGCTTCGCCTCGAAATCCTGGTCACAACGCACCCCGGGAGAGGTGCGACGAGATCGTGCGTGAGGGTCGGCGGCACGCGCTACCACCGAGGGCGGCGTGGCCGAGCGCGCCCCCCCGCCCGGCGGCGGCCGGGCCGGCGGCCGCGCAGCTCGCGGGGTGGCCTCGCGTCGTAAGCAAAGGAACAATTTTTGGTCGGCGGGGCGAGAGCGAACCTCGTCCGTTAAAAGCTAGGCGGGCTACGCACAGCTCTAATTGGGGAGACAGGGCACAGGCGGGCGTCGTAAGCAAAAAACAGGCCGGGAAGTTTGGAGCAGTTTTCGGCCTCCGGGGGCCCTTGCCGGGCCTCGGGAGCGTCAAAAAAGGACTCAGGACGAAAAACGGGTCCCAGGGAAAGGGTCGGGACTTCCAGGGGCCCCGTTCTGGAAGAATGGAAACGTCGCATCTCTGTGGACACAGAGGGACAGACTAACGTGGATGTAAGAAGTTACGACGCGAAGCCAAGTCAGAACTCTGGAGTTCTGACGTTCAAAGAGATGGACTGCAGACTTGGCCACGACAAGGTGGGGCTCAAAAACCTCTGCACTTGTGGTTCGCGCTTAGGTTTTGCATTTTCGGCGGCGGCCGCGGATCGTGCCCAGCTTGGAACCCGCGGACATTGAATGGCGAAATTCCAGCGTTAAGACTCACTTTCGCGTGAACTGTTTCCATCCACAATAGTACCATTCGTCCTCCTCGGAGCCGTGCGTCCGACCAGATCATCTAGTGCAAACAAAAAGTCTATAGTTTCCCGAGCGGTACATGGCAAGAGGCCTCCCGCCACGGAGCATCAGCGCGCGCGTGGCCCCTTTGGGGGCGACGCGCACATAGTACTAGTATGTTTGGGTGACGCCGATGCTTCGCGCACGCAGGCCTGAGGTTACGCAACCTGCGAAGTCGCGAACAGAGGCCTGCAGGACGCGGAAGCCGAAGACGATCGGCATGTACGATGCGGAGATTTGCTATAAGTAATATTGGAGCACATGTTTCGTTGATGCTGGAGGGTCCAGGAGATCCTGTGGGTCCCTGTGGGTCCCTGGGGGGGGTCAGAAATTCCCTTTCGGCACCCGCTGAGGAGCCGAATTCTTAGTTGACGTGCGGAGTGGAACGATATCTTCTGAGAAGCGGTAGAATTGCCGAAAAGCAGATTCACTGCGGACAGTTCTGCGTGAATCCGCCACGCCGTGGGCACACGAAAGGATCGAGAGCCGTAACTTCGGAGCTCGAGCCTGCACTCTGACAGGAACGAGAAAAAAGCAGAGTGGAGGACAAAAAAAGCCCTTGCAGAATGGAGGCCAGACCTCCGTGAGGAACGCTCGTGATCCTCTGAGTCGCCCCGCCCCTCCCTGGCGCGCCATCACGGGGACCCTCCTTTCGAGCAGGGACCGGCCGTCCCGGCATTCCTTTAGGCCTACCACGACCTGTTCGTTGAACCCGGACATGCCCTCGGAAACAAAAACGATGCGCTCAGAACGTGAGGCCGACGTGTTACAGCAAGACGGCCCCCGCCAGATGTCTTCTGGGAACATCTGTCGTGCAGAGCACACAGTGAGGTTCTCAGCACACTCTTCGGGGGGCCTGCAGGGGCAAGCCAGGACGCCTCGCCACTGCTCCACCCCTCCCCCTGGCGCGCTGCCACGGGAGCCGCCGCCCGCAGCGCGGGGGCGTCGGGGCACCGCGCGCGCACGGCCCGTGCGCGCGCGCGCGGCAGCGCAGACGCGCCCCGCGCCGACGACGGGGGCCGAGGCCCGAGGTCCCCCCGGGCGCCGCCCTCCGGCCACGGCCGGTCGCGGGACCCGGCTTCTCGGGACCGGCCCCGAGGCCCGAGGCGGGCCCCCCCGAGGGCCCGAGGGCGCGTCGGATCGCCCGCGGATCGTCCCGGATCGGCATCGGCAGCGGATCGCCCCCGCCTCCGGCTGGCCCTGGCCGAGGCAGGTGAACAGAGCCAGGTCGCATCGGGCTGGAATCGCGGCCCCAGCCTGCGAATCGGATCGCATCGGATCGGATCGAGGGTGTGCAGAGAAGGCCTCCTCGGGACCTGCTGCAAAAATGCGTCCTGCAGCACCGCGATGGGGTTGTCGTCCGCCTCGCTCTGGTCCGGCAGCCACTCGGCGTCGAAGCCCACCATGTCGGCCTGCAAGGCGGGGGGGGGCCTGCCCCAGCGGCGCGCGCTGGCCAGAACCTCGGGGAGGATCCAACTCGTGGAGGCGAGGAGCTCCCGAGACGCCGAAGACACAACCAAAGCAGCCGAACATGTCGAGCCGTGATCCTTGATCCTTCCTCAGATCCTTGATGATCCTTGATCCTTCCCCAGAACCGCGACTCTCGCTGATCCTGGATCCTTCCCTACCCCAGAGGCCCGATGTATTGCTTTTTTGCAGCGCGGGGCCCCCAGGAGTCCCGACCTCTGCCCCAGGGCAAGTTCTCGGCCCCCAGGGGCCGAGAACTGCGAGACGCCTCCGCGCTGTGCTTTCGATGCGTTGGATTTCCTGGTCACTTCACGAAGACCGCTCGGCGACGAGCCAGAGGAAGAGAACCGACTTGATGGGCCTGTTTTCTACCACCACCACCACCACCACCACCACCACCACCACCACCACCACCATAAGTTGGAGGGGGAGGGGGTCCTCCTACTGCTCCTCCTCCTCCTCCTCCTCCACCTCCTCCCCTCCTCCTCCTCCTCCTCCTCCTCCTCCTCCTCCTCCTGGTCCTCCACTTTCTTCCCGCCTCCAACTTCTGGTGGTGGTGGTGGAAAACAGGCCCATCACGACCGGCACGGAACGGCGGCCGCGGGGGGGGCCGCCAGCGCGGAGCCGCGCGCGGGAGGGGCGCGGTGCCGTGGCCGCGTCGGACAGCAGCGAGCTGTAGGCGCCTCGGCCCACGACGACGACAGCGGCTGCGACGATGGCGGCGACGGCGACTGCCCCAGAGCTCCGACGATCTCGTTCGTGTCAAGCCCAGCCTTTTCGCTCGATGCCCGCCTCCGGGGCCCGTGTCGGAATTTGTGTGTGGGATTGGTGTTCTTCGGGGCGTCTTCTGGGGACCCTTGTCGCCACGGCTCGGCGCAGCTCGAAAAGCAAGATGGACGGCCCCGGGAAGTCCTGGGGGCTGGCTTCGGGCGGGCGCTGGTTCAAAAAACGACGACGGCGACGGCGTCGGCGGCGGCGGGGAGGAAGAAGGAGGTCTACGGTAGCTTGCCGACATTCCCGACAGCTTTCGGGCTCCCCGAAAGCCCATCGAGAGCCTTCCGGGGAAGCCCAAGTTGTCTCAAACCGCCGCCCGAGGCTGGAGCTTGGGCCAGATTTAAAAAACCGAGTGGGGGAGGGGAGGAGGGCGGAGGCGGAGGGAGGAGGAGGTATAGAGGAGAAGGGGAGGAGGCTCCGAGATGGCCCCAAAAGCCCCAATAGCAAGAGCGCCCCACGAGGACCCCAGGAAACGATCGCTTGGACTATGAAGCCGGCTGCTTCACACCAGCAGTTTTTCCATCGAGCGAATGCTACAGAGCAGCAACCTGCGTTGAATGATTTGGGCATCTTGCGAGCATCCCTGTGTCGCCCCGAGATGGCCCAAGATGCCTTACGATGGCCGGCCACATGGTGCAAGATTGCTTAAGTTGGCTCATTATCACCTCCAGCATGCTTCCCACGAGCCCCCCGAATGGCTGTAATCAACATCGCCCTGAGATGCCAGCATCGTTCAAACACAATATTTGCTCAAACATCAAGTGTGCCTTCTCTCTTCTCGTTTCCGATGAACTTCTCAAGCTTCAAGACGGGTCCAAGACTAGGTCGGGCGTGCGAAAGATTTAAACACATCAACAAATACTCCAAACTAGCCAAACACTGCTAAAACAATCGCCCCCATGCCATTTGTAAATATTTTTGAGCATTTCTCCTGTAGAGGGACACGTCCGACTTAAGTCCAAGATCGCCCAACAGAGCCTCCGAAGGGGCCCATCAAGGCTCCAAGGCGGCCCCAAGCGCGCCCAGCATTGCCCCAAGGAGGCCCCGAGAGGCGTCTTGTCGGGCTCCGACGGGGGGGGGCGCTAATCTTAGGTCGGGCATGTCCCCCTAGAGGCGGAGTTTGGAAGACAAATAAACCAAATACCCCCAAAATGCTAAAAACAGAAAAAAAACAATCAACCATACGAGAAACACCGT